>SNQJ01S0005751.1:100856-141742 GCA_010110895.2 Picea sitchensis
ATAAAATGTAAAGAGGGAATTAATTGTTTTATCTTTTTGATAATTTAAAATATACTAATTTAATGATAAAAGGGAAAAGGGGTTAAATTCCACACCTACCTTTTTGAGTTCTAATTAAAAGGGAAAAGAGGGAAATTTAAAAAAAATAGGAAACTAGGGAAAAGAGGTAACATAAAAAGGGAAAGGGAACTTAAGGGAAAAAGCGGAAAGTCAACTTAGTAAAGAATCTACCATTTAAGAGCTTTCTAATTTTAACTGAATTAGCAATTTCATAATAGGGAAAGCCTTTAAAACCTGTAAGGGAATTTGGGGACACCTAGGAGTGATTCTAGGAGTAACTCTAGGTGGGTGAGGGAAATAAGATAGTTAATTAATTAAAGAAAATAAATAATGGAGGAATGAAGGGGATGGGTGACACTTGTACGGAGAAGAAATTTTTAAGAATTTAGTTTTAAAACTCTAATTAAATGAGATTTTAGGAAAGAGAGGAACTTTGAAACTCTATAAAATGAAGGAAGGAGAAGGAGGAAGGGATATTTTGTTCACATAACGTTACACTGCAGAAATATCAACTTGATTGATTTACTTGTGGGAGTTGGGATACCCAACTCGGAGAGGAGTGGTAGCTCGGCCTTGTGGGGTGAGCTGGCAGCTAGTCGAAATCTCTGGAAAGTGTGTGTGACCCCTTTGCAGATCGTGGGGCTAAGGGGGAAGGAGAGTACCCCTAGCATTGGTTGGGAGGTAACGGTGAAGTCTCGACGGTCGGCGAGCAAGAGTTGCACAGAGCGAGCGGGACGACATTCGGAGGAGGCGATCAGGCAACTGTATGCTTTTCATTCTATTTGGTAGTGGGTATTACGACTTATGATTGCATCTTCTTGTTCATTGGAAAAGTAAATTGATGATAAATTTTATATAACGATTGTTGAAACTCCAATTTTTATTCAACGATTTGCAAATGATAAATTTTATATAACAATTGATGAAACCCCATTTTTTATTCAATGATTTGCAAATGATAAATTTTATATAACGATTGTTGAAACTCTAATTTTCATTCCATTATTTGCAAATGATAAATTTTATAGAACGATTGTTGAAACTCATGGTTTCGTTCAACGATTGGCTAGTTGTTAAATTTTATTGAAGCATTTCGTTGTACCTTCTAATGCCATTCAACAATTGTGGTAAGATCTACTCCTAGTCATACTTGTTAGATGATTGCAGTGTTGCAATGTATGGACTGATTAGTTTAGCCGATCTTCAGTTAGCGATCCAATCAATGGCATTCTGTGAATAGTGTTAAACACAAGCGCGCCAGACTGAATGACTTGTGGTGAATCACAGTGAAGTTGGTTGATTTTATTTTATTTATTTGGATGCTCTCCACGATTTGAGGGTTACTCCCTTAAGGAAAAGAGTGGTGGTATAACCCTTTCCGATTAGCACCTTCTTGTGCAACGTGTGGCTCCTGAACGGTGGTTGTGTATTGACTTAGTGACTCGCTATTAGCCTTGTTCCTTAATGAGTACAGTGTAGATTTTTCCCTGTCACCTACTGCGTTTTATTTGAATTTACCTTTAGGTGGTAGAGCAAGATTCGCATCCAGTTGTCCGGTCAAAAAGAAGAAGGTTAACAAGCACAAAAACAAGACTTAACAAAATGCTCAATCCCCATCTGGAAAACAAACAAAACGATAGTCTAAAGAAAGAAGAGAGATCGTGCCCATTCTCAACAGTGTGTTCTTCAGTTACGCCTTTCGAGAATCAGATGATGAGAGGACCAAGGTTAGATGATCGTGTCATTCTCTATATGCCTCAAAAACCATCGTATTCTATCTCCTTCTTTTCACCTTTGTCCAGTGGTAAGTGGAATTCACCTAGGTTTCCAAACTTATGTTGCAGGTGAGTCACCACTTCAACATGAGACCGAACAAGGCTTCTTTTAGTTGTTGAGGATTGCTTTGTGCTTGACTCCACTCATGACCTTTTTAGCGTGAACAGAAAAAGAAAGGCCATCAAAGAGCTCGGTACCAAACAGGCATAGTTAAGGAATTGTGCACTCAAAGGAACATGTCATCGAATAATTTCCAACATTCACTCATACCACACACACAGATTCTACTTACCTAGAATTCGGTTACTGCCTTATAGAATTTTATTTTCCTTGGATTTATTATTACTTCACCAGAAAATGACTGTGTGTTGCTTCATTCTACCACGATTTGTCCATTGAAGCGTAGCTGGGTTTGCTTATTAAAAGACCGTGTTTGTCCCTTAGCATAGCCTGCGTCTGCGGACGTGTGACTCAGCAAATTGCCCCTTTGATGACTGTGATTTCCTTGCATTTAGCTGATGTCAAATTTATTTGACTCCATGATTCTGACCACCCTCTGTTATTTCTGGCATTGTTACTTATTGATGGGTTAGCGTTGTTAATAGCATTTAGATGCGTTGAGTAAAGAAGATATGATTTCCTTCTAAATGCATAATGGCATTCAATTTCTCATGAAACGACACTCCCCTGACTCAGCCACTTATATTTTTTACCATAATTGTAGGTCAGTGGCCGATGGCCTTTTTATTTATTATTATCATTTATTTGTTGGACATTTGATGTAATGGATATCGTTGGTAGGTGAGTTTATATTGATGGAAAACATTGAGCCTGTCAGGTTGACAACAACGATTAGCTATCCATGCCTTTTTGACTGAGGGGTAACAGATCTCTAAAAGCCATGTTGTGGTTAATTTATAGTTATTCCAATAATTGTTGTTAATCTATTTCAGACTTGCTCCATTTATTTGCGTTAATGTTAAATTAGATAGTAATGATAGTTAGGGTTCTAATATGGATTTAATTAGATTAGTCAATTATGTTGTGATGATGGACATGGTAATTAACTTGCTAAATTGGTGGTATCTAATGACTATTTGATGGTTGATGAATGGCTAGTTCATAATTTAGAAAAGTTAGTTAGAAGTAATTTGATTATTCATATTTTAATTATTAACCCAGTCGAAGTTCAAATTTTCTTATTGACGTCCATTTAATGTTGATTTAGATGGCACCTTGATGACAATTTCTAAATCAAAACTGCTCATGATGGTGTTGAGGTTAAATTTAGATTGTACAATAACAATGATTGCATCCTAGGCTCACTAAGTTGAGTCGTAATTCATGATTAAGATTGGTTGGTAACTCGTTGGCTAATGGAGGTTAGACTGGGAACTCGATATGCAATTAATGCCATTTTAAACCTCAGATAATGACCTTTTAAGCCTTGATTAATGGTTGTTGTTTAATATTAGTTAATGGTTGTAGTTTGCAAATGTTCAATGTGATTGGTTGCTTACTGCAAGTGTAATTAAATTCGGGTGCGTTAGGTTGTTGGGATGATTGTCCTTAGCTTAGTAGTCTTGGTTTGCTTGTGTCGGGGGGGGAATGTAGACACCTCCTTGTTCCTCAGAACAATCACCAGCCCTGAGACCTTAAATGGTCAAAATCGATGGGAACCTGGGCTTCAGCATTGCTTATGTGTCATAGAGGTCCTAACCATTGCAGGGTAGGACGGGCAGGTAGTCATTTTTATTCTTGTCGGTTGAGTTCGTGCATTGCTTCTAGGTGATTAATGTGCTTCTATGTTGGGTCGTCATGTTGTTGATGCATGAGTTGCTTGTGCCTTGTTCATCGTCATGTTGCGTCGTCGAGTATAATGACTTCATTACCTTCACACACACTCTCACAAAAAAAAAATCACTTGTTATGTGAGGCTTGTTGTCAAGATGAAACGGGAGGTTTGCCACATATGGTATCAGAGCCGGTTCAATTCGCGACTTGGGATCGCCACGGCTTTCGTTGATATGATTTTTTTATTCTATTACTAATCAAGTTGACTTGTGTGCGTGTAGGTAATCATGGTTAGAGGATGCTGCAGAGGTAGATGACGAGGTGCTAGTGGAGGAGGTGCGGTGCCTCTAGTAGCATCCATGCCCGAGGGGTCTAACCCTAGGGAGACGAGTAGGTTCTCAGACAGGAGCAAATAGCAGTTGGTGATGTAGTCGGAATGATAAGATATTTTCAGTGCATGTCCGAGGCACTGGTCATCCGTTTGGACAGAGATGAGGCCAGGGTGCCGACACCCGTAGTGGTTCCACTGTGCACTCTGGTCAGTACTAATAGCATTCACCGTGAACTCGAGAAGGTCAAATTTTCTGAGTTCTTTGGTGCCCCGGATGGCGCAGCCACCGAGGCATGGTTGGAGAACATGGCGATGTGCTTCTCACTTCGTGACTATACCTCCAACATGAAGGTCCACATGGTGGTATTTCAACTGAAGGGGAGCGCTCTTCTATGGTGGAAGACGCTCCTACCGCAGTTGAACATGGTTGTCGAAGATCGGTCATGGGAACTGTTCGAGGAACAGTTCCAAGAGAGGTACCTTTCAGAGGAATTCATTGAGCATCAGCTCAATGAGTTCAACGCCTTACGACAGGGAGGTCATATGGTGCCCGAGTATGAGGCTCGTTTTATGGAACAGCTCTGGTATGCTCCACACCTTAACAAGGAGAAACTTAAGGTCAACAGGTTCGTGTTCGGCCTTAAGGGCAGCCTACATGAAAAGGTTAGGATTTTGATGCCTCCAACCTTGCATGATGCCATTCAGAAGGCCCTCATAGCAGAGGAGGAGCTTATCAGTGGGGGTTCGACCAAGACTCCAGTGAGACCAGCAAGGCAGGTGTCATCTGGAGCACAGCAGCATCAAACACCAGCCAAACATACGTCGGGATATCGTGGCTTCCAGAGGGGATCCACTTTCACTACACCTCGGTGACCAACGCCTCAGCAGCGTACCATTATTGGGGACCACAACATCAGCAGCAGCATCGACCGTAGCAGCAGCAGTTTAGGCCTGTTCAGCAGAAAATACCAGGGTACCAGGTCGGTGGTCCGTTATCTTCTACTTCGAGTACCAGGACTACTGGGCCGAAGAAGGGGTGTTGGATGTGTGGGGAGCCACACTACCAGCGTGACTTCCCTATGGAGAGGACCAGAGCATCCGGATCTACTGGACCCACTACCGTGGGAGATATGGGCAAGGCCCATCGGATACATACAGCGGTGCATAACCACCAAGAAGAGCATCAGTCGACTATGCTTGAGATGAAAGGTACTGTCGTTGACCAGACCCTTAGTATTCTGATAGATCCCGGTGATGCCGAGAGTTTCATTTCTAGTGTAGTGCTAAAAAGGATTAAGATAAAGGCAGTTGAACAGGATGATTTTAGCTTTGTAGAGATGGCTTCAGGAGCCAAACAAAAGGTTGGAGGAAAGGTTATGGGTTGTGTCCTTAACCTGGGAGAAGTTTTCACAAGGCCCAACTTGTACGTCACGATCCTAGGATCTTATGATGTCATGATTGGTATGGACTGGTTGGAATCGCATGAGGCGATACTCAACTATAAGATGAAACAGTTGAGCTTGGTCGATGATGAGGGACAAAGATGTGTGATTGTAGGATGAAACATGGGAGTTCCCCTGAGATTCATCTCTTCTTTATAGTTATGGAAGAGTATGTGCAAGGGGTGCAAGCTTATGCAATCCTTGCATTAAACAAGAAGGGAGTAGAGGAAGGTCTAGAACACCTTCTGGTGGTGAAGGAGTTTGTGGATGTATTTCCAGAGGAGTTACTTGGAATGCTACCAGAGAGGGAATTGGAGTTTACCATAGACCTAAAACTGGGGACTGAACCGATAGCAAGAACGCCTTATTGGATGTCGACTCCGGAGTCATAAGAGTTGAAAATGCAACTGAAGGAGTTGTTGGACCTGGGTATGATACGTCCTAGTGTGTCACCGTGGGGTGCACCTGTTATTGTCATACGAAAGAAGGACGGATCGTGGAGGCTTTGCATTGACTACCGTAAACTGAACAAGGCCATGATCAAGAATCAGTATCCATTTCCGAGAATTGATGATCTGTTCGATCAAATGAAGGGTGTGACGGTGTTCTCCAAGATCGATTTGCGATCAGGGTATCACTAGTTATAGATCAAGGAGGATGACATCCCTAAGACCGCCTTTAAGACGAGATTTGGACATTACGAGTTTATTGTTTTATCGTTTGGACTGACAAACGCCCCAAGGGTATTTATGAGTTTGATGAATGGGATGTTCTGTGAGTACTTGGACAAGTTCGTCCAAGTATTCATGGACGATATTTTGATCTACTCTTGGATGATGGAGGAACATGATGAGCACTTGCACTTGGTACTACAGTGTTTGCGATAGAACAAATTGTATGGAAGGTTGTCCAAATGCTCTTTTTATCAATCGAATATTCACTACTTAGGGCATGTCATCTCCGGCGAAGGCATCGTTGTGGATCCAATAAGGGTCAACGCTATTATGGAATGGCCTACACCGACAAATGTCCCAAAAGTGCATAGCTTCATGGGTTTAGCAAGATACTATCGACATTTCGTCGAGGGTTTTTCAAAGATGGTAAATCTGATCACGGAATTGCAGAAGAAAAACAAGAATTTTGTTTGGAATGAGAAATGCACGGAAGCATTTCGGAGGATCAAGGATTTGTTGACAACATCACCGATACTAGATGTCCTAGAAATGGATGTGGACTTCTTGGTATGCACTGAAGCATCCAAGGAAGGCTTAGGCAGAGTATTGATGCAAGACGGATGAGTGATCGCTTACATTTCGAGGAAACTGAGAAGTCATGAGGAGAACTACGCGATGCACGATTTGGAGTTGTTAGACATCGTATATGCCTTGAAGGTTTGGAGACACTACCTAGATGGACGAAAATTTGAACTAAATACTAATCATTATGGAGTAAAACACATATTTACGCAAAGAAACCTGAACGCATGACAACGGCTCTGGTCGGAATTGCTTAGAGAGTACGACTTTGAGATTTCTTACATAAAAGGAACAGTGAACCAAGTGGCGGATGCATTGAGTTGGAGACCACACATGTTTTCGGTGTTACCTCTTCAAACGAATCTACATGAAAAGATTCTAACTTTATAGTGTGACGATGACTGGTACAAAGAGGTCGCGGGTTTTTCGGAAAAAACTCAAGGATGGTACCACAATTTGAGGGATTTTCATTTGATAGAGATGGTTTATTGAGGTTTAAAATTCGGATCTACATACCTCCAAATGATGAATTGAGGATGTTGATCCTAAGCGAGGCTCATAGAGCAGTATACATGGCTCACCCAGGAGTCACAAAGATGAGGGCAGACCTTAAACCCTTATTCTTCTGGAAGGGAATGAAGGCAGACATAGTCAACTATGTGGCCAGATGTCTATAATGTCAGCAGGTAAACACTAAACATAGACAATCAACAGGATTACTACAACCACATCCTATTCCAGAATTGAAATGGGAGGTTATTTCGATGGATTTTATTGTTGGATTGCCACTAACACCAAGGAGACATGACTCGATTTTCGTAGTAGTAGACACTCTGACGAAGAGTTCTCACTTTATTCCTATGCATACAACGTATTAGGCACCTAACATAGCTAGAGTTTTCATCAATGAGATTGTGAGTCTGCATGGTGTGCCTAAGAGGATTATATCCGATCGAGAATCGGTGTTTACTGGACGATTTTGGATGAGTTTCCAAGAGGCCTTGGGAACCCAACTTAACTTTAGTACTGCGTATCACCTGGAGACTGACGGACAGACCGAACAAATGAACCAAACCTTGGAGGACATGTTGCGCATGTACGTGTTGGACCAACAAAAGGGTTGGGAAGAATTCTTACCACTAGTGGAGTTCGCTTACAACAACAGTTACCAGAGCACCATTAAGATGGTGCCTTTCGAGTTTCTCTACGGGTGACCATGTCAGATGCCCTTGAGTTGGGATCGACTTGAGGATAGGGTCCTGGTGGGACCAGAAGCGATCCAAGAAATGGAAGATCAAATGAAAACAATAAGACAAATGATCCAGGAAGTGCAGGATCGACATAAGAGTTATGTCAATGTGCGTCGTGTCGACCATAGTTACGATGTGGCGATCGAGTATTTTTGCGGCAGAAACCGTATAAGAGTTCGATCAGTTTGGAAAAGGGGCTAAACAGTATCCTAGGTTCATGGGATCCTACGATATTTTGGAAAAGAGAGGCATGTGGCCTGATGACTAGCCTTGCCCGATTCTTGAGGTGTATGCTTGATATATTTCATGTCTCTGTTGAGACTTTATGATTATTGATCCTTCACATGATTTAAATTGAGCACCTTACGGGTGTCGGATGAGGGTGTGCTCATGGCTGAGCTGATCCGCATCTTGGATCATGGCATTTGACAACTACAACGTCGAATGATAGAGAAGTTCAAGGTCCAGTGGGACAATTATAGTCTGCACTCGACGACCTGGGAGGACGCATATGATATGCACCAGCAGTTTCCATTTTTGTTTAATAGATAGACATATGATACTGTGGTACACTTTATTTCAGCAGTTATACTATAAAACTTCAGGATGAAGTTTAGACCAAGAGGGGGTGTATGTAACATCCCGCTCTGGCACATTGATCGAACTTATTCCTTGAGGACACTTGCTCACAAGTGATCTAGATTATTATGCTATTAAAACTCTGATTTTTATTATGAGGTATTATGGGTTGATGATATGTTGTTTTACTACATTGACATAGATAGGTGCTATTGACTCGATTTTACTGAGTGTGTAGGGTTTTCGACCTCGAGGATGCAGAGGCATCGACGGAACCCCTTGGACTCCAAATGAAGTTAGGGAGTGTGCCATTGGGATTTGATTGTCTTACTGTGATATTAGTGCATCTGAATGGATGATATGATATGGATATGTTCTGACATGATTTGTTGATGATGCAGGTTGATGATAACTTGTCGACCAGACTCACATATGGAGTAAAGGGGTCACTCACGACTACTAGAGATGTTGAGAGAGAGGTGTGGACAACATCGCTTCCACAGTCTACTAGCACTTCCGTCGTGGCTCGAACTGTAGGTTAACGATCACCTAGTTCGAGAGGACCCACGATGTCATGACGACCAACTATGACATTCGATCACGATGATTCTAAGGGGTGCACAATAATTTGAGGGCCTTATTCCTTAGAAACCCTTAGTCTCCCACAAGTTCACTTGGCAGAGTGTTGACTCCAGGGGTTCTTGATGTCTACCAAATCAGTCAAGAGGCGAGTGGCACCCTTGGACCCCGTAGTGTGTCCTGAAGGGCATGTCATGCAAAGGAAACATATTAAGAGGCGAGTGGCACCCTTGGACCAAGTAGTGCATCCTGAAGGGCACGTCGTGCAAGGGAACAGATGAGGCGAGTGGCACCCTTGGAGCACCTAGTGTGTCCTGAAGGGCATGTCGCGTTGGTGATGATAGAGGAATGAACCTAGATGGCCTTAGGATGAATAACGTATTAAGTGTTTTAAAACAATTTCCCTAATTAAATGTCGCCTAGTACAAAATCTAGGTCTAAGTCTAAACTACGCTAGTGGTAAAATTTAGTCTACCTTTTAAAATAATAGTAATAATAATAATTTAAATAAAAACAACTTAAATAATAAATAGGATCTTCATAAAATCTTGTAACATGAAGGGAGTAAGAAATTTAATTTATTCATAAAAAAATAAAAAAATATGTGGATATAAAATGTAAAGAGGGAATTAATTGTTTTATCTTTTTGATAATTTAAAATATACTAATTTAATGATAAAAGGGAAAAGGGGTTAAATTCCACACCTGCCTTTTTGAGTTCTAATTAAAAGGGGAAAGAGGGAAAATTAAAAAAATAGGAAACTAGGGAAAAGAGGTAACATAAAAAGGGAAAGGGAACTTAAGGGAAAACGCGGAAAGTCAACTTAGTAAAGAATATTCCATTTAAGAGATTTCTAATTTTAATTGAATTAGTAATTTCATAATAGGGAAAGTCTTTAAAACCTGTAAGGGAATTTGGGGACACCTAGGAGTGATTCTAGGAGTAACTCTAGGTGGGTGAGGGAAATAAGATAGTTAATTAATTAAAGAAAATAAATAATGGAGGAATAAAGGGGATGGGTGACACTTGTACGGAGAAGAAATTTTTAGTAATTTAGTTTTAAAAATCTAATTAAATGAGATTTTAGGAAAGAGAGGAAGTTTAAAACTCTATAAAATGAAGGAAGGAGAAGGAGGAAGGGATCTTTTGTTTGCATAACGTTACGCTGCAGAAATATCGACTTGACTGATTTACTTGTGGGATTTGGGATACCCATCTTGGAGAGGAGTGGTAGCTCGGCCTTGCAGGGTAAGCATGGAGCTAGTCGAAATCTCTGGAAAGTGTGTGTGGCCCCTTTGTGGCTTGGGGGGCTAAGGGGGAAGGAGAGTACCCATAGCATTGGCTGGGAGGTACTGGTGAAGTCTCGATGGTCGACGAGTGGGAGTTGCACGGAGCGAGCGAGATGGAATTCGGAGCAAGAGATCAGGAAATGGTACACTTTTCATTCTATTTGGTAGTTGGTATTAGGACTTATGCTTGGATCTTCTTGTTCATTGGAAAAATAAACTGATGATAATTTTTATATAACGATTGTTGAAACTCTAGTTTTTATTCAACGATTTGAAAATGATAAATTTTATATAACAATTGTTGAAACTCTATTTTTTATTCAACGATTTGCAAATGATAAATTTTATATAACGATTGTTGAAACTCTAGTTTTCATTCAATGATTTGCAAATGATAAATTTTATAGAATGATTGTTGAAACTCCTGGTTTCGTTCAATGATTTGCTAGTTGTTAAATTTTATTGAAGCATTTCGCTGTACCTTCTGATGCTATTCAACAATTATGGTAATATATACTCCTAGTCATACTTGTTAGATGATTACAGTGTTGCAATGTATGGACTGATTAGTTTAGTCGATCTTCAGTCAATGATCCAATCAATGGCATTCTGTTAATAGTGTTAGACACAGGCACACCCTACTGAATGACTCATGGTGAATCACAGTGAAGTTGGTTGATTTTATTTTATTTATCTAGATGCTCTCCACGATTTGAGGGTTACTCCCTTAAGGAAAAGCGTGGTGGTATAACCCTTGCCGATTAGTGCCTTGTTGTGCAATGTGTGGCTCCTGAACGGTGGTTGTGTATCGCCTTAGTAACTCGTTGTTATCCTTGTTCCTTAACGAGTACAGTGTAGATTTTTCCTTATCACCTGTTGCATTTTATTTGAATTTACCTTTAGGTGGTAGAGCAAGATTCGCATCCAGTTGTCTAGTCAAAAATAAGAAGGTTAAAAAGTGCAAAAACAAGACTCAACAAAATGCTCAATCCCCATCCGAAAAACAAACAAAATGATAGTCTAAAGAAAGAAGAGAGATCGTGCCCAGTCTCAACAATGTGTTCTTCAGTTCTGCCTTTTGGGAATCAGATGATGAGAGGACCAAAGCTAGATGATCGTGTCATTCTCGATACACCTGGAAAACCGTCGTATTATATCTCCTTATTTTTGCCTTCATCCAGTGGAAAGTGGAATTCACCTAGGTTGCCAAATTATGTTGCAGGTGAGTCACCACTTCAACAGGAGTTTGAACAAGGCTTCTTTCGGCTGTTGAGGATCGCTTTGTGCCTAACTCCACTCACGACTATTTTAGCGTGAATGGAAAAAGAAAGGCCATCAAAGAGCTTGGTACCAAACAGGCACAGCCAAGGAATTGTGTAGTCAAAGGAACATGTCGTCGAATAATTTCCAACATTTATTCGGACCATACACACAGATTCTACTTACCTGGAATTTGGTTACTACCATATAGATTTTTATTTGCCTTGGATTAATTATTACTTCACCAGAAAATGATTGTGTGTTGCTTCATTCTACCATGATTTGTCGATTGAAGCGTAGTTGGGTTTGTTGATTAAAAGACCACATTTGGCCCTTAGCGTAGCCTGCATCTGTGGATGTGTGACTCAGCAAATTGCCCCTTTGATGATTGTGATTTCCTTGCCTTTACCCGATGTCAAATTTATTTGACTCCATGATTCTGACCGCCCTCTGTTATTTCTGGCATTGTTACTTATTGATGGGTTAGCGTTGTTAATAGCATTTAGTTGCGTTGAGTAGAGAAGATATGATTTCCTTCTAAATGCATAACGAAATTCAATTTCGCATGAAATGGCACTCCCATAACTCAGCCACTTATATTTTAGACCATAACTGCAAGTCAGTGGCCGACAACCTTTTTATTTATTATTATCATTTATTTGTTGGACATTTGATGTAATGGATATCGCTAGTAGGTGAGTTTATATTGATGGACAGCGTTGACCCTGTCAGGTTGATAGCAATGATTAGCTATCCATGCCTTTTTGACTGAGGGGTAATAGATCTCTAAATGCCATGTTGTGGTTAATTTATAATTATTCCAATAATTGTTGTTAATCTATTTCAGACTTGCTCCATTTATTTGTGTTAATGTTAAATTAGATAGTAATGATAGTTAGGGTTCTAATATGGATTTATTTAGATTAGCCAATTATGTTGTGATGATGGACATGGAATTAACTTTCTAAATTGGTGGTATCTAATGACTATTTGATGGTTGATGAATGGCTAGTTCATAATTTAGAAAAGTTAGTTAGAAGTAATTTGATTATTTATATTTTAATTATTAACCCAGTCGAAGTTCAAATTTGCTTATTGACATCCATTTAATGTTGATTTAGATGGCACCTTGATGACAATTTCTAAATCAGAACTGCTCATGATGGTGTTGAGGTTAAATTTAGAATGTACAATAACAACGATTGTATCCTAGGCTCACTAAGTTGAGTCGTAATTCATGATTAAGATCGTTTGGTAACTCGTTGGCTAATGGAGGTTAGACTGGGAACTCAATCTACAATTACACCATTTTAAACCTCAGATAACAACCTTTTAAGCCTTGATTAATGGTTGTTGTTTAATATTAACTAATGTTTGTAGGTAGTTTGCAAATGTTCAATGTGATTGGTTGCTTACTATAAGGGTTCTAGTTAATTGTGTAATTAAATTCAGCTGTGTTAGGTTGTTGGGATGATTGTCCTTAGCTTATTAGTCTTGGTCTGCTTGTGTCAAGGGGGAATGTAGACACCTCCTTGTTCCTCATAAGAGTCGCCAGCCCTGAGACCTTAAATGGTCAAAATCGATGGGAACCTGGACTTGAGCATTACTTATGTGTCTTGGAGGTCCTAACCATTGCAGGGTAGGACAGGCGGGTAGTCATTTGTATTCTTGTTGGTTGAGTTTGTACATTGCTTCTAGGTGATTGATGTGCTTCTATGTTGGGTCGTCATGTTGTTGATGTTTGAGTTACTTGTGCCTTGTTCGTCGTCGTGTTGCGTCGTCGAGTATAATGACTTCATTACCTTCACACACACTCTCACAAAAAAAAATTGCACTTGTTATGTGAGGCTTGTTGTCGAGACGAAACAGGAGGTTCGCCACATTTATTATGTTATGATGTGCTTTTTAGAATTAAGGAGAGTAACCCTATTCTATACTATCTTATGACATTTAAAATGTCATTTTTTATCTTTTACATGGCATAATTACATGTTGATAAATGAAGTGGAACTAGAAATTACATAAAAACATATTTATTATTGATTTTGGAGTTGTTCTTTTAGAGTTTTCAACATTTATTTAGTGATTCATCAGTAGTGAAGGGGATAAATGTCATACACTTACTTCAATACACTAATAATGTATCACATTGTTATTATCACATTTTAAAAAATATTTAATATAATATTAAACACACTAATAATATTGAGTAATGTCATACACTTACTTCAATACACTAATAATATATCAACAACATAATTAGAAAATAGATCATTACTTCCACACAAAAAAATAAAAATTACTTGTATATTATTGCAACTAAGACAACTCTTCCTAATTATAGGATTGGCATGAACATTATTCTTCACATAGTATCCATTCATGAATGTTTTGGTTTATTTCAAATCCGCTTCTATGTCCTTGTTTATGGATTTTAGCACAATGATAATGCATATGGAACTTATTTTAATAGGTCATACATATGGATATTATAATTATTTGTTGCTTATTTTATAATTCAAAGTGATAATTGAAATATGTACCAAAGGGAGAAGTATTGAGTTAAAAGGTGTTATGAACATTTTTTAATTACAATGAGGCATATGGTGAAAACATGGAAATATACATGTAATATGTTTCGTCAATGTGATATACTAATGGAGTGGTGTTTAAAGTGCATTAGTGGAGTTGTTCGTGTTTGTTTCTTAAAATGATAGTCTTTGTCATAATTTCAATGTTCACTCGTGTTGAAAGTGATGCTACATCATCAATAATGAATTAATATAGCATCACATGACCATTAATAACGGAAAAAGAATTATGTAATAACATTGATAGATAATCAGTATCATGTCTCTCATACATCAACAAGGTGTTGGAAGTACAAATGTGTCATCAGTAATACATCATTTCCGTGTCTTTGTATCCTAGATCTATGTATTTCTTAAGAGATTCCTACCATTGAAATGACATCACTTCAACATTTCTTAACTAGTTTTTAACTATTGACATCACATAAGAGAGTCATTGGTATAAATTCGATGACACATTATATGTCGACAATGCATTGGCAATGTATCTATAACTCATAAACAACTTGTCAATAACACATATCTCACTTGTCCTTAACACATTGATGGAATGCATTTCAACTTTTGACTAAATTTTATGAAGAAAAACTACAATTGATCTTCTGTTAGGGTTTCATCAATAGGGTTCTCTTGGTTCGAACAACTATGGAAACTAGCAGGTAAAAACCCTCATCCTACATATAATATATCCAAGGATTAGGATGAGGCACTCATTCAGCCTCACATGGATCTTACTTTGATGTCAAGGTGCAATTGCAAAAGAAACCAAGGGTTACATCCAATCTGGATGTGAACATGGAATATCCACCACATGCAAACAAGTTGCAACCCAAATGAAAACATGGTAAATACATTCGCAAAGTGATATATATTCCTAAATAAAATATAATGCTAGAAATAGTTGGAATCTATGTGCAATAGATGATATATCATGTTGTCATAGGAAAATTTCTTGGAGTTTGGCCCACGGAGTGCGATCCGGTGGAATGGATTAGCTCGCACTAGAAACCCCATGATCATTTTGACCTAAATATTGGTTCGAAACAATGTTTTACAACCATATTTCATAACTAAGGGGATCAAGAGTAAATTTTTTAAAATAAGTAGAATTTATGTTATTGGATAGAAAAACCTTAACCTAAATAAGTAGAATTTCACTTTCACCTCGGTCTGGGTAAGGATTTATATGAGGAAATCCTAGCTGGCACTAATAACACTTTAGAGATTGGGACGAAGCCTTGGAGAGACAATTGTTATTTTTGCAGAAGGCACCTTCCGAACTCTGGTCCCGGGCTCACTCGTTTTCATACATTGGTGAATATTTTGTAATGTATTTTGGCCATTAGATGGTCTTCTGACCTCACACATTAGGGGGGCTTCTGTTATAACCCTAAATTTCTCTACACATGCATACATGGCCTTGGACCACTTACTTGCATTTTTTGCCAAAGCATTGTTAAGTTGCTCTTCTTAAAAAACCAATTTTTTGAAGATGTACGCGCCCTACACGATTAGATCCCACGTACATATGCTTTTTGAATCACTACATCTCGTGTACATACACATGTTGCACCATTACAACCCGCGTATACTTGCAAAATTTGGGAAAAATAAAAAGTTGCAAGGAATCCGTTGAGATTACGGGCTATTGGGTAGTTTCCCCACTAATCCACCTGCTATAGCCCATCACCCAACCGAATAACCATCCTTTTGTCATATAAAAAGAGGTGTTGGGGTCTCATTTCACATCTAAGAATAAGAACAGTGAAACTTTGCCCGATTTCACTTCCCCTCCTTGCCCAAGATATTGCAGCCCTTTTTTAAGAATTTCCTAGCATTCCATTATTATCCCTTCTTCCTCCATTAGAACCCATTCACTTTCTAAGAAGATATCAAAAGGTTGAGAGGAGAAGCCATAAAAATGTGCACTTGGAGCTTGGTGAAGAGGATCCCAGACCAGGTTGTAACGACCCCTATCGTTACGACTACTAGCGAAGAAAAAGTGCAATTATTTTTGTTTTTAGGCAAGAAGGAAAATATGACAATAGTTAAACCACCCCAACTGACGACGACACCACACACGCAAATCAGGAAACAGACAACAACGACCCAAGTAACATGAATCCTTAAAGCGATCGAGTAAGATAAACATTGCATCAACACTTGGCACGACGCTTCCAATCAACAATGACCGATTGTCAGTGGCCCTTCACCGTGCACATCTAGACAATTCCAAACATAGAGACGTTACTTCAATCAACCTTAAATTTCAAGCGCGTAAGGAAATTGACATACAATTTTATCTTGCATTAACAAACTTGAGGTGCAATTATATTTAAGGTCCATGCGCGCTAATTAAACAATCATTTAATCACTCAACATCATGTCAATAAACATTAACTATGATTAATCAATCTTCGCAACTAAAATAAGGAGTGACTACAAAATTCTCCATTCTTACTTAATCACAACCCCCTTTCCATCATTAAAAGAATGAGCATCAGTTTACTTGAATAAATCAACATTGTCCTAAAATTCCATTTAATTATTATCCTTAACCTAACTGCAAAATTAACCAAAATATCCTAGGCATCCCATACTTCCTTCCACGCGATTTCAGATTCACATAGATTGGATTGATAAGGAATAATAATAAAACAATCCCGTCACTTGCCATAACTTAATTCTAATATTTCGACCATGGTAAAATATGGTATATTAAAATGAGGGAAACGGATTTTAACCTCCAATCTAACATCCCAACAACTGTAAAAGTAAACCAATCTCAAGTTTATATCCTTAAATAAAATTTTAACCAAAAGTATATATAAATTCATTAAAAACAAAAAATCAAAAGATTCCCTTTTTATGACTAACAGGAACTAAATAGGAACTGGTAATTATGGACATTATGGTCCACTACTGCGATTAATGAAATGTTGCCCAAAAAAACAGCAAACCAGGGAAGGTGAGGAAGATGCCTGTATTACCCACGCCAACATAAATCCAGCGAAATCTGACGAAATATGGCAATTCTAAATAACAAGAGATTCTAAGCATAGGGTTAAATAGAAAGACTTTAGCTTAGCAGTGAATTTAGGCAAGAATCATGCGCCAACGAACAACATTGCCCTTCAGCTGAAATACCACCATGCAGACCTTCATGCTAGAGGTCATAATCGTGAAGTGTGAAGCACAACGCCTTACTCTATAATCGTGCATCGATGACACAAGCATCCACCAAACTCATGGAATCGAGAACTCAACTCTCTCAAGTTCTCAGTGGATGATAACGATATTAGCTAGGGTGCGATGTGGACACTCAGGGGTATAGGTGCCCTGGACTCATCACAGTACCAATGGTGAATCAAGGCCCTTTGACATTACCTAGAAGGGCCTTGTCAGACCATCATCATCACTTACAAAAAGTGAATCCCTCCAAAGGACTTGTTCTACCCCTTGGGGGTTTGACTCCGAGGGTGCGGGAACTTCTGGAGGCGTCACACCTCCTTCCACGACACCACGTTGTGAATGTATGAGGCATCCTCTAAATGCGATCACCACATGGACACGTTAAGGTTTTTAATTAACACAAGGGTTAATAGTCACGGGTTTACTATAGTGGAAATCGTGGTGATCCATAGTCGTAGGGTTGAACACGCTCTAATACCATATGTAACGACCCCTATCGTTATGATTGCCAACGAAGAAAATGTGCAAATTTTTTTTTTAGGCAAGAAGGAAACGATGACAACAGTTAAACCACCCCTACTGATGATGAGACCATGCATGTGGATCAGGAAATAGAAAACAATGACCCAAGTAACATGAATCCTTAAAGCGGGCGAGTAAGCGCAACATGTCATCAACACTTGGCACGATGCTCCCAAGAAACAACGACCAATCGTCAGTTTCCCTTCACCTCACACATCCAGACAATTCAAAACATAGAGACATTACTTCAATCAACCTTAAATTTCAAGCGCGTAAGAAAAATGACATACAATCTTATCTCGCATTAACAAACTTGAGGCACAATTATATTTAAGGTCCATGCTCGCTAATTAAACAATCATTTAATCACTCAACATCATGTCAATAAAAATTAACTATTCATTCAAGATACACTTTGTGCAGGAGAAACCCTAGCTCTATGCCTATGCGAGCCAATGCATGACTGAATCAGGATCTGTCATGGCAAAACACCAACAAAGATCCAGCGCAGTTAGATACTAGCTCTGACCCGTCAGTATGAATGTCGAAGAGGGGGAGAAACCCCCCTCATACAACAACATCACGGCCAATGATAGATCAGGAACAAGGGAAAAACAACCATCATTTGAGCCACCACAACAGATATGTGAACAACTCCTCACCAGAGAATAGGGATTCAGCAAGGAAATGGAGACAGAGGCCAGCACATCCCATCCAAAAACACCTTGCGGATGGGAGCCTGGAAAATGCATCCCGCAAATGGAAAAACCCCCAAGATACATTATAAGCTCAACAAGGGTGGGGGAACATACCCAGTTTATTCAAGAACATTCCCTCATTGGCAAATTTCTGGGACTCCGACCGTCCAAAAGGGATCTGAACAAATGGATCAAACACTGGTTGAACCCTAAGAGTGACTATGAAGTTCAGCTCAACTCCAAAGGCTTCTTCACAATCATATTATATAACCCAGAAGACAGAGATTGCATCTTTGAGAACGGCCCATATTTCTACAACTCGGCAGGGCTATTCCTAAGATTCTGTACAGAGTGCTTCAGCCCGAAAAAGGAGGACTTCACAATGGCACCTGTCTAGATCCGCCTCTATTCCCTTCTATAGGAGTTCTGGCTGGAGGAGATTCTCATGGGAATAGGTAATACAATCGGTCAATATGTCAAAGCCTCAAAAGCCACAAAGTAGCAGAAATACACCTCACACGCCCGAATATGTGTTTATATGAACATATCTAAGGCTTTACCAGGGGCAGTAATGATGGAGTATCAGGATGAAGACTGGATACAAACCCTCGACTATGAACCCATCCCTTTTCAGTGCAGACAATGCCATGAACATGGCCACCTGTTTAGGGACTGCCCACTAAATAAGAAAGCTTCCAAAGCTAGTGACAACCTACAAAAAGATGGTTTCACCACGGTCTAGACTAGGAAGAAAAATCATCCCAGAAGGCAAATACCTGACCCCAAACCCAAGATCTTGACCAAGAATGCCTACAACATACTGAGCCAGCTACCAGAGGATGCGGAAATCCAAGATCCACACGAAGGGTTTCGAAAGGGAAAAGAGAAAAACCATACACCTTCCTCCTCTGGCCCAAATAAAGATATCCACCCAAATGAAAAAGGAGATGGAGATGAAGACACCCTAATGCATATGGGCGCCCAAGACTTAGCAGGTATTGGCCTTGAAAAACTTGAGGAAGCTCTCAATCAGAAGGATTTGCAAGCCCTCCCTGAAGAGAAACTCTGAAAGGTACACAAGGTCTTTCTAGATTCAACAGCGGGATCCATATCACGCTTAGGCATAGCCACAGAATCAGGCTCACGCTAAAAAAAAATATTATGTGAGAACAAAAGAAGGGGGCAAAAACCAGTACATCAACTAATCAAAGAAGTCAACAATCTCATAATCAACTCAGGTTAGATACATAAGCTCTCGAAGGGATACCTCCACCCACACCCACCCTCATAATGATGAATATCATCACTTGGAACATTAGAGGACTCAATGGAAGATCCAAACAGAGGATCCTCAGGGACTGCATCAAAGCTGAAAATCCAGATATTCTAATGTTACAAGAAACGAAATGTGCAGGGATGGAGGCTGAAACCATCTTCCAATGCATATGGAAAGGCTGTAACTCTATCCAAACAGACTCCTCGGGAGCCTCAGGGGGTCTGGCCATACTTTGGAACCCAAGCAACACCAGTCTCAGTGGACCCTTTTCCACTATAGGCACTTTATCAGCTCACTTTGAAGTCACAGGCTCGAATCAGGAGGGAACCATCACCAATGTCTATGGACCCCAAGTGCAACAGGAAAAAATTGAATTTATGGAATGGTTGGCTCGTATAAAACCTTCAGCAACCACCCCTAACTGGATCATAGGAGGCGACTTCAACATGATCATGTTGTTGGAGGAGAAAACAGGAGGGAGCAAAAGACTCGAGCAAGATAGTGGTAAGTTCAAAACTCTTCTTGAGCATCTAAAGTTATTAGATATAGAGAACAACAATGGCACTTTCACGTGGTCCAACCGCAGGTTAGGAAACCAACACGTAGCCTACCGATTGGATCGCTTCCTTGTGGCAGAGGAATTGATTGAAAGAGACCTTCGCATGGAAATCCTTATTCTCCCCAAAGCTGGATTTGACCACTGCCCAATAGCCCTCTAGCTAGCAATAGAGGCAACACCTAAATTTAAACCATTCCGGTTTCAGAAATTTTGGCTCACACACCCAGATTTCCAACAGCTTGCAAAAACTTGGTGGGCTCAAGCCGGAATAGACCATGGTACAAATATGTACAGATTCCAACAAAGGCTCAAAAATTTCAAGCAATTGCTAAAGAACTGGAATAGAAATACTTTTGGCAATATATTCCAAATCATTCAGGACACATAGAACAAGCTGGCTAAGATACAAAGAAATTTCATCTGAGGGACTCGAACTGCTGAGCTCATGGAAGAGGAGGAGGAGTTGCAAGTGCAGCTGGAGGAAAGAAGAAAATGAGAGGAGATATTATGGAGGAAAAAATCTAGGGTACAATGGCTCAAAGAGGGGGAAAAGAACACAAAATTCTTCCATAGAACCATGATACACTGACGACACATCAACAGAATAACCCATCTGGAGAATTGATAGGGAAACTTGATCAGAGAACACACCCAAATCGAAGAAGATCTCAATAGGTACTACCAGGACCTCCTAATGGAAACCAAGGCAGATAGAAACGAAGCCATCACTCGATTCACCAGTCACATACCCTCACTGGTGACCCCTGAAAAAAACATAGCTCTCATGAGGCAAATCACTCAGGAGCAAGTAGACCAAGAAGGAAAAGTTATGCCCCCAAGAAAATCTCCAGGCCCAGATGGCTTCACCACTGACTTCTTCCATCATTGTTGGGACATAGTAAGGAAGGAAGTCTGGGAGGTTGTAGAGGAATCACGAATGTCGAGCCAAGTTCTCCAGGCTCTCAATGCAACCTTCCTCACTCTCATTCCAAAGGAGGAATGGGTCACAAATATAAAACAGTTCAGGCCCATTGCCTTATGTAATGTAATTTATAAAATCATTACAAAGGTGATTGCAAATCGCCTCAATCCAATCCTACCCTATTTCATCTCCAAGGAACAACCCGACTACGTAGAAGGAAGACAAATCATGGATAGAGTCATTTTAGCACATGAGGTAATCGACTCTCTCAATTCAACAAAAACTCCAGGTATGGTAATCAAACTTGATCTCTCAAAAGCTTTTGATAAAGCCAGCTGGCAATACCTCAGAACCACCTTAAATTCTTTTGGTTTTGACCAAAATTGGGTAAACTGGATTTTGAACCTCACCTCTTCGGCTTTATTCTCTATCCTTGTCAATGGAGTCCATTCCCACCCTTCTCGCCCTCCAGAGGTATTAGGCAAGGGGACCCATTATCTCCCTTTCTTTTTGTACTCATGGCGGAAGGCCTGGGCCGCTACATCAAATCAACGGTTCTAGAAGGCTCTCTCAAAGGACTACCCCTGCATAACAGCCAGCTAGCTCCCTCACACAATCCATTTATTGATGACACCCTTCTCATGAATTCCCCTACTGCTCGCGAAGCCAACAAGCTCAACTCCATCCTCTCCGATTTCACAGAAGCCTCAGGCATGATGTTGAACCTAGACAAATCCAAGCTCTTCTTTTTCAGCACTTCAGCTGTGGTTCAATCACATATCTCCAAACTCCTGGGCATCCCCAAGAGCTCCCTTCCATCCAAATACCTAGGCATTTCTCTCACAGGAGCACCAGCTAAATCCATCTCCTGGGACAACCTCCTCCTCTCCATCTCGAACAGGCTAGCCAACTAGACCTTCAGACTACTAAATATCGCAGCCAGACTAGTCCTGCTTAAATCGGTCCTACAAACCCTACCCACTTATCTCTTTACCGCCCTAGCATCTTCCAAGCAAATCATCAAAGTTGTAAGAAACCTCCAGAGAAACTTCCTTTGGCAAGGCCTACATCCCAACAAGAAATGGGCAGTGGTAGGCTGGGATAAGGTCTGCGCACCAAAAAGCATGGGAGGCCTTGCAATCCAAGACCCAGGGAAGCTCAACCAGATGATGGGAGCCAAGATTTGTTGGAGATGGATGAAAACACCAGATGCCCTATGGGCGTAAATGTGGAAGAGAAAATATGCTCCCTCCATGCAGACTAACCAATTGATCAGGCATAATGTCTAAATACAGGGTTCAAACATTTGGAACACATACTGGCAAAACAGAGACCTAATACAGAAGCATGTTTTTTGGGAGATCCGAAATGGAGAAAGTGCAATGTTTTGGCAAGACTTATGGCAACAACTTAAACCTCTAAATGATCTGGCAGAGTTGAGACCCCTCCAACAGGATCTTAAACAAGATATTCCACTTAAGGTAAAATATCTATGGAAACCCATCGAACAAAGACACTAGTGGCGATAGTGGAAAACTTCCAGCCAGGAATTAAGAGTCCCAAAAGACTTAAATCTGTTAGCCTAGCACCACCACGCAAGTCACATGAAAATCCCCAATAGAGAAGGCCCGACATCCTCATATGGGGACACTCCACAACTGGTAATTTTTCAGTCAAAGAAGCCTACTACTTACAAGGCAATTACCAAAATCAGGAAAAGGAAAATATTTGGAACAAAATCTGGAACAAGGCACTATGGCCAAAGGTTTCCACCTTCCTTTGGTTAATTGTCCATAACAGAATTCTAACCTGGGATAATCTCAGGAGAAGAGGCTTCATTGGACCCTCAATTTGTGTCTTATACCAACACCAAGAGGAAACCAAAGAGCATATTTTCATTGGCTTCCATTACAACCAATCTATATGGGACTAGGGAGCTTAAATAATGCGAAGATCCAACCAAAATAGAGGCAGCATCAAAGACACCATTGAAAATTGGGACTCAATCACTTACAACAAACCCGTACTGAATTACATCTGGCAACTCCTCCCAGGGTTTATTCTCTGGAAAATCTGGAAGGAGCAAAACAAACGTATCTTCCACTCCAAGGAATCCACACCAGAATTAACTTGGGGAAAAATTGTCATTCTCATAAAGGAAACAGTTAGAAGAAAGAACTGGCAACCAAAGGACAAGGAATGTAACCAGGAGGAACAATGCACTCTACAAAGATGGTAGCTCAGATTGATCAACCAATTGGTAATCAGAGCACCTAAGAGCCGAAACATCAGTCCAACCACCTGGACCCCTCCTCCAACAGGATTCATAAAGATCAGCTTTGACAAAGCTTCAAAAGGAAACCCGGGACCAGCCGGCTATGGAGCTATAATCAGGAACTCCAAAGGGGAAATCTTAATCCTAGCAGTGGGGTATCTGGGGGAGACTACAAACAATGCAGCAGAGCTAATCGACCTACTACAAGGTCTTCGAATCGCAGTAGCCCTACATAGTCGTAGGGTCATCTTGGAGGAGGACTCACAAATCATCATATATTTGATCACTAAAATCCTCCATGGGGAAACCCCACAGAAAATCTCTCCCAGTTGGTGACTCTCTAGGATGCTCAAGGACTTCAAAGGCCTCCTTAGGGACAACCTCAGCATAACCCCTTCTCATGTAAAGAGAGGGGAAAACAGAGTGGCTTATCGCCTAGAAAATGAAGGAGATTCTAGGGAACTTGAACAGATATACTGGGAAGCACATAGCTTTGAAGCTTCAGACCTATTAGATAAATGTCAAACTCTCACCAGTAAGGATCTCCAACCCCCAGATGGGGTGCCACACAGAGCAGGGTGGGTACGTGGAGCAGTGCCAGGAGGGGCCATTAATGGTGGCCATCCGCCCTCATATCCCTGATATATATGATGGGCATCAACTCAGTTGGCCTCCACCATTTGATGAGGCCTCTCACTTGCGCAAGGAGACCAGCCAGCCAGAGCATTAAGACTGCAGCCTTAATGGATATAGCCACCATTTTCTCTCTTATCATCATTCTCGGTGGCTTTGGGATGTATTGGAAGGTTATAGAGATGAGCGAGAACAACAGCGCAGGGGGCATTCTAGCTCTCGTTCTAGTTCTAAACATGCCACGAGCAAGGGGAAGGCCTCGCAGAGGTGCAGGGTGGTATGTGGTCGACTCACGACGGAAGAGGCATAAGAAGTTTGAGCGAGCTCTAGTTTTAGCCAAGCGAAAGAGACCTAGGGAGTCCAAAAGAACATAATCGCCCCCTAGAACATATGTTGAGGAGATTCCTTCAGAGGAACTCCCCCAAAAAAAATTTGAAAGTATCATGTTCCCGGTTCCGAACAACTAGAACCCCCCTGCGTGTTTTGGAGTAGATGCACTGACTCCCAACCCAAGAGCAGTACATGGTCCCAGCAACACTTTAGTTGAGGAATTCGCCACTTGTCTGGTAGAGGAAGAGATGTGGGAAGGCAACGAGAAGAACATCTGCAAGGCTCCTACTGAATTGAGGCCACAGTGAGAGTAGCAAGCACACCAGGAGGAGGACGACGAGCAAAAATCGTAACCCCAGCCACCACTTCTTCACCCGGAGCACCTGAATCTGATTTTCGAGGTCCGTAGCATGGTGGACAACCAAATCTTTAGAGCCATCTGCATAAACCAATGCATGTACATGCTATACGTCGCCTACTCCAGTGCCACCCCAAGGCAACAATGCCCCACCTACGCTCAGATTTACGCCATTCCAGTTAGACGCGGCAAGGAGAAAGATGGCCACGAGGACACTGGTTAATAGGTTCTCTTATTCAACCACTGCTCAAATCTCTTTCTTTTTTTGATGTATATTAGAGTTGTAGCTCTTCTAGCTCATAGCAATGGTAGTGATAGCATTGGCATGATCAGACTAATGATGAAACTGGAAATGCACCTTGGTTTCCTTCGGGCAGGGTGGCAGAACAATATTTTGAGTTTGCATGCTAGTTTGGACTAGCCAACTGTCTCGGTTTCCTTCACAGGCAGGACAACTGGCACCTCAATGTCATGGTGTAACTTTGCAATATCAATATATTAAGACCTTCTTTTTTACTTAAAAAAATAAATAAATAAACATTAACTATGATTAATCAATCTTCCCAAGAAAAATAAGGAATGACTACAAACTTCTCCATTCTTCCTTAATTACAACCCCCTTTCCATCATTAAAATAATGGGCTTTAGTTTACTTGAATAAATCAACATTGTCCTAAAATTCCATGTAATTATTATCCTTAACCTAACTACAAAATTAACCAAAATCCCCCAGGCATCCCATACTTCCTTCCACGCGATTTCAGATTCACACAGATTGGACTAATAAGGAATAAAAATAAAACAATCTCATCACTTGTCAGAACTTAATTATAATATTTTGACCATGGTAAAATCTGGTATATTAAAATGATGGAAACAAATTTTAACCTCCAATCTAAGAGCCCAACAATCGTAAAAGTAAACCGATCTCAAGTTTATATCCTTAAATAAAATTTTAACCAAAAGTATATATAAATTCATTAAAAACATAAAAACTAAAGATTCCCTTCTTATGACTGACAGGAACTGAATAGGAACTATTAATTACGGCCATTATGGTCCACTACTTCGATTTAGCTACCCAAAAAAATAGCAAACCAAGGAAGGCGAGGAAGACACCTGAATTACCCACGCCAACATAAATCCAGCGAAATATGGCGAAATATGGCGATTCTAAATAACAAGAGATTCTAAGTGTAGGGTTAAATAGAAATACTTTATCTTAGCAGTGAATTTAGGCAAGAATCATCAAGAGGCGCAGACACGTTGCCCTTGGGGCTATTCATTGAATCTCCATAATCAACTTGGTTCTCACAGCATTGTCGACTAGTGTAACAACCCACAGTAAATGGGCAAAAAGGCTGCAACAATGTATCTCGAACTTCTCCCATTCCGAGGTAAAAAATGGATTCGTTCTGATCGTCAAGGTAAAATCTAGAATTTCCCAACAGTCCCACACCATATCCGTTCCAAAATCAAATTCACACGATTCACACAACTGTTTCACCCTTTTAATTAAATAAGGAAATAAGTAAACTCAACCTTTCAATCCAACTCTACCTGAAGGTGAATAATATCATCGCTGTAATGATAAACAGGATGTCTATGAACACTTGATACATTGGATCGCTGACTGTATATTTTAATTTTGCAGCCACACTCTCTGTATATATTAAATTGCAGTTACACTCTGTTTATTAAAAATTGAATATGACATTGTTGTCTAATGATCATAAAATCGATGTGTAATGTGTATCACAACGTACTACCTATAATTGTTGTGTAATATAAGGAGATATAAATGTAGTATAATCGAGAGATTCGCTAGGTATTGTATAGATATAGGTTCGCTAGCTCAAGTGATAATGTTGTCTAATAATAAATCTGTCACACATAAATAAAGTCGTTGTCACCAAAATCACCACAGTGGGCCATCACAGTCATTCACAACATGTAAAATCGTGATCAGTTTAGCATGTAAAATGCAGGCAATGCAACAAAGAAATCGTGGTCTGTTTGGGAATGAAAAACGCAGTCAAGGTAGCAACCAAAATCGTAGAGTTAATTGGCAGACCAGATGTATAAAAAAAAAACCACACGGTGAATTCACCAGGAGATGCATTAAAAACACAGAGATTAACGTAGAGGATCATAAGTGGTTCGTTGAGGGAAAGGATAAACAATCGCAGAGGTAATCAATCACAACCATGCGCAAGAAAATCACTCAACTAGGAACAAACAATAGTAGTAGACGGTTGGGAAAATATCCTTCTCTCATCATCCACGCATAGAAAAGCAGGTCATTAGAATGTATAGGTCACTATGCACCGAAGTGACAACCGTCGATTCGGCTCCTGACCGAATGCTCAGGCATGGAATAATGAAATAGGGATGAGGATGAAGACTAGGCATAAAATATTCATAAAAATCAATTAAAACCAAAAGGATAGTCACAACATTCAAGGATTGAATGCCAAGGGAATCAAGTCAACAAGCGAGATTAAGGCTATGGGGAAATTAACTTTTCAATTAAAATACTAAGTCCAACACCTTCTTTACATATTTAAAAGTACAGAATTGAAAGCGTAAGGTCAATAATAATCTACCTTGCAAAATAAAAGTAAGTGTACCATAGCCCAAGTTGTCTACTCTGAGTCATTGTCCCGTGCTCTCCGTGCAACTCTCGCTTGCTGACCGATGAGACTTCACCAGTACCTTCCAGCCAATGATAGGGGTACTCTTCTTCCCCCTTATCCCCCCAAGCCGCAAAGGGGCCACACACACTGAACCAAAGAAAAACTAGCTCTCAGCTCACCTCGCAAGGCCGAGCTGCCGCTCCTCACAGAGCTGGGCATCCCAACTCCCACAAGCTAAGTCAGTCAAGTCTAAAATTCGGCAGTGTAACGTCACACATAACAGAAGATATCCATCCTTCTCCTCCTCCCTCCTTTATATAGAATTTCTAAGTCACTTGTTTCCCAAATTCCCATTTAATTTATTGTTCAATAATTTAATTCAAAAAAATCCTCCCCATACATGTGTCACCCATCCCCTTCGTTGCACCAGAAAAATTTGATTAATTATTTAATTACTCCTATTTCCCTCACCCACCTTAAAGCATTCCTAGAATCACTCCTAGGCATCCCCATATTCCCTTACAAAATTTAATGACTTTCCCCCTTACTAATTTACTAGTTGAGTTCAATTTAGAAAGTTCTTAAAGGCAAGATTCCTTGCTAAGTTGGTCATTCTTCTTTTTTCTTATGTTTCCCTTTCTCTTTATGTTTCCCACGTTTTCCCTTTTAAATTTCCCTCTTTCCCTTTTTATCTAAACTCAAATTAGTAAGTGTAGAAAATTATATTTTTCCCCTTTTCTTTTTAATTAATAAATTTTAATTAGCATGTGTAACAAAACAATCATTTCCTTTTTAAAATTTTAAATCCCTCAATAATTTGATTTTAATAATTTAATCAAGTTTCTTACCCCCTTTCCGTCACATGTTTAATGATGATTATTATTATTTTTATTTTTTTACCAAAAGTATTACTTTAGACCTAGATTTTAATTTTCAAGGTTGGGTAACATTTTATAAGGGAAATTATTTTTAAACCTTTCTTATCATGTTATTCATTCTAAGGCCATCTAGGTTTATTCTCTTGTTAGTTAACAACGCGATGTGCCCTTCAAGACGCACTAGGTGCTCCAAGGGTGCAACTTGCCTCATTTGTTTCCTTGTGCGACGTGCCCTTCAAGACGCACTACATTCTCTAAGGGTGCCACTCGCCTGTTTCCATATTTCTTGCATGGCATGCCCTTCAGGACGCACTACGTGATCCAAGGGTGCCACTCGCCTCTTGACTGACTTGGTAGACATAAAAAAAACCTGGAGTCAATACTCCACCAAGTGATCTTGTGGGAGACTAAGGGCCTCTAAGGAATAAGGCCCCTGCCTTATTGCACGCTCCTTAGAATCATCATGAGCGGTTGTCATAGTCTTCGCTCATGATAGTGTGGGTCTTCTTGAACTAGGTAGTCGCTAGCCAACAGTTCAAGACACATTGGGAGTGCTAGTAGGTTGTCGCAAGGCTGATGTCTACACCTCTCCCTCAACATCTCTAGTAGTCGTCCATGACCTCTCTACTCCATATGTGAGTTCAGTCGGCAAGCTATCGTCAACATGAATCATCAACGAATCATGTCAAAAATGAGATCCATAATCATAACATCTAATCAGATGCACATATGTCATATATACAACAATAAAACCCAATAGTCCACTCCTTGACTTGATCTGGAGTCCAAGGGTTTCATCGATGCCTCTACATCCTCGAGGTATAAAATCCTGCACACTCAGGAGAACTGAGTTAGTAGCACCTGTCTAAGTCAATCCAACAAAATAACATATAATCACATCCATAATGCCTCATAATAATAATCAACGACCAATAGTATAATAATCTGGATCACGTGCAAGAAAGTATCCTCAAAAAATAAGTTCATGCAATGTGCGCAAGAGTGGGATGTTACATGCACCCCCTCTTGGTATAAATTTCATCCCGAATTTTCCCATTATATGAGTGTCGAAAAATGTGTATCACAGCATCATAAGTCTCTCTATTAAGGAAAAAAAAGAAACTATTGGCACATATAATATGCATCCACTGAGGTCGATGAGTGCGGACTATAGTTGTCCCACTGGACCTTGACCAAATCTATTGCTCAACACCGCAGTTGTCGAATACGATGATCCAGAATGAGGATTGGTTCAGCCATGAGTGCACCCTCATATAACACCTGTAAGGTTCTCAAGTCAAAACATGTGTAGGATGACTAATCATAATGTCTCAAACAGAGACGTGAAAGACATCATGCATACGCCTCAAGAATCAAGCAAGGCTAGTCAATAGGCCACATGCCTCTCCTTTCCACAATCTCGTAGGTTACCACGAACATAGGATATAGTTTAACCCCTTTTCCCAACTTGATCTAACTCTTATGCGGTTTCAGCCGCAAGAATACTCGATCGCCACATCGTAACTACGGTTGACACAACACGCATCGACATAACTCTTCTGCCGATCCCGTGCTTTCTTGATCCTTTGTCTTATAGTTTGCATTTAATCTTCCATTTATTGGATTGCTTCTAGTCCCACCAGGACCCTATCATCAAGCCGATCCCAGATCAAAGGAGTCCGACATGGTCGCCCGTAAAGAACTCAAAAGGCACCATCTTAATGGTGCTTTGGTAACTGTTGTTATAAGCGAATTATACCGGTGACAAGAATTATTCCCCATGATTTTGTTGGTCCATCACATACATGCACAACATCTCTTCGAAGACTTGGTTTTTTCATTCTATCTACCCATCTGTCTCAAAGTGATATGCAGTACTAAAGTTAATTTGGGTTTCCAAGGCCTCTTGGAAACTAGTCCAAAATCGTCTAGTAAACATCGATCCTCGATTGGATATAATTCTCTTAGGCACGCCATGCAGCCTCACAATCTCACTGATGAAAAATCTAGCTATGTCGGGTTCCTGATACGTTGTACACACCAGAATAAAATGAGAACTCTTTGTCAGAGTGTCGACTACTTAAAAAAAAAAAAATCAATTCATGTCTCCTTTCCATCAGTGGCAATCCAGCAATGAAATCCATCGACATAAACTCCCATTTCGATTCTGGAATAGCGTGTGGCTGTAGTAATCCTGTTGGATTGGATTACTATCTTCATCCCTTACCTCCTGACATTCTAGACATATGGCCACATATTTGACTATGTCTTCCTTCACTCCTTTCCAGAAGAATAAGGGTTTAGGGTCCGCCCTCATCTTCATGACTCCTGGGTGAGCCATGTATACTTCTCGGTGAGCCTCGTTTAGGATCAAACTCATGAACTCGTCATTCAATGGTACGTAAATCCAATTTTTAGACCTCAATAATCCATCATCGTCAAATGTAAATCCTTCAAATCTTGGTACCATCATTGTGTTTTGTCCAATAAAATCCTCGACCTCTTTGTACCAGTCATCGTTGCACGAAAAGGATAGAATATTTTCACGTAGATTCGTCTGAAGAGGAAACACCGAAAACATGTGTGGTCTCTGACTCAATGCATCTACCACTCGGTTCACTATTCCCTTTATGTAAGTAATCTTGAAATCATACTCACTAAGAAATTCTAACTAATGTTGTTGTCGCACGTTCAGGTCGCTTTGCGTAAAGATGTGTTGTAGTCCACAGTGGTTCGTCTTTAGTTCAAATTTCATCCAATAAGGTAGTGTCTCAAAACCTTCAAGGTATATACAATGGCTAACAACTACAAATCTTTCGTTGCATAGTTCTCCTCATGCCTTCTAATTTTCCTTGAGATGTAGGGGATCACTCAATCGTCTTGCATCAAGACTCCACCTAATCCTTCATTGGATGCGTCAGTGCATACCAAGAAGGTTGCATCCATGCCAGGGACCTTTAATATTGGTGTTGTTGTCAACATCTCTTTGAGACTCTAAAATGCTTCCACACATTTCTCGGTCCAAACAAACTTCTTGTTCTTCTTCTGCAATTCTGTGATTGTATTTGTTATCTTCGAAAATCCATCAACGAACCGTTGATAGTATCCTGCTAAACCCATGAAGCTACACACTTCTGAGACATTCGTCGGTGCAGGCCGATCCATAATAGCCTTGACCTTTTCTGGATCCATGACGATAACTTCGTCGAAGATGACATGCCCTAATTAATGAATCTTCGATTGATAAAACAATCATTTGGACAACTTCCCATACAATTTGTGCTCTCGCTGACACTGTAGTACCAAGCACAATTTCTCATCATGCTCCTCCTTCATCTAAGAGTAAATCAGAATATCGTCAATGAATACTTGGACAAACTTGCCCAAGTACTCGGAGAACACCGCATTCATCAAACTCATAAATACCCCTAGGGAATTTTTTAGTCCAAACGGTAAAAAAGTAAACTTGTAATGACCAAACCTCGTCTTAAAGGCATTCTTAGGGACGTCATCCTCCTTGATCCGTAACTGGTGATACTCTGATCTCAAGTTGATATTTGAAAACACTGTCGCACCCTTCATCTGATCAACAGATCATCAATCCTTGGCAACAGATACTGTCTTGATCGTTGCTCTGTTCAATTGATGGTAGTCAATGCAGCGTCTCCAAGACCCATCCTACTTTCGTATGAAAATAATAGGAGCACACCACAGTGACATTCTTGGACGTATAAGTCCCAGGTCCAACAACTCCTTCAGTTTCATTATCAACTCCTATAACTCTGGGGTCGACATACGATAAGGCGTTCTCTCTATTGTTCAGTCCCCGGGTTTAGGTCTATGGTAAACTCCAATTCCCTCTCTGGTGGCATCCAAGGTAACTCCTCCGAGAAGATGTCTGCAAATTCTCTCACCACTAGAAGGTGTTCTAGACCTTCCACTACTCCCTTCTCGTTTAACGCAAGGATCGCATAAAGCTTACATCCCTTGAGCATGCTCTTTCATAGCTACAAGGAAGAGATGAACCTCAGGGAAACTCCCTGGTTCCATCCTACAATCATGCGTCTCTTTCCCTCATTATCGACCAAACTCAACCATTTCGTCTTACAATTGAGTATCTCCTCATGTGATTCCAACCAGTCCATACCGATTATGACGTAATAAGATCCTAATATCATGGCATACAAGTCGACCCTAGTGACAAACTCTTCCAAGTTAAGGGTATAGCCTGTAACCTTTCGTCCAACCTTCTGTTTGGTTGCCGAAGCCATCTCTGCAAAGATAAACTCATCCTATTCAAATGCCTTTAACTTTATCCTTTTTAGCACTCCACCGTAAATGAAACTCTCGGTCACACCAAGATCTGTCAAATACTAAGGCTCTGGTCAGCGACGGTACCTGACATCTCGAGTGCATTTGACTAGTGCTCTGCCTGGCGGTTATTCACCGCTGCATGAATCCTATGGAACTTGCCCAAAAATCCCATGGTAGTGGGTCCGGCTGATCCAGATGCTTTGACCATTTCCTATGGGCAGTAATGATGGTAAGGTGGCTCACCAGAATCCAACACACTTACTTTGGTCCAATATTCCTGGTACCCAAAGTAGAATTTGAATTCTAACAATATGAACAAACTCAAACTTCTTGACCTTAAGTTTTTGGGTAATTTGGTGTGGAGCATACCGAAGAAGCTCCAAAATGGGCCTTGTACTCGGGCATCATGCGGCTTCCTTGTTGCAAGCCGTCGAACGCGTTGAGTTGACGCTCAATGAATTCCTCAAAAAAATACCTCCCCTAGAATTGTTCCTCGAATAGATCCCATGACCTGTCGTCGACGACCATGTTCAAATGTGGCAAGAGCATCTTCCCCCAAAAAAGATCACTCCCCTTCAGTTTAATGGCTACCATTCAGACCTTCATGCTGGAGGTTGTAATCGCGAAGCGTGAAGCACAACGCCTTGCTCTACAACCATGCCTTGACGGCACAACCATCCACGACACTCGTGGACTCGAGAACTCAAATATATCGAGTTCTCGGTGGATGCTAACAGTACTAGCTAGGGCACGTTGTGGACCCTCAGGGGTACAAGTTCCCTGGACTCATCTCAGTATTGATGGTGAATCATGGCCCTTTGACATTACCTGGAAGGGCCTTTTTAGACCATTATCATCCCTTACAAAAAGTGAATCTAGCCCAAGGACTTGTTCTTCCCCTTGGGAGTTCGACTACGAGGGTACGAGAACTTCTGGAGGCATCGCACTTCCTTCCATGATGCCACATTGTGAACCTCTCGGGCATCCTCTAAATGCGATCACCACATGGACACGTTAAGGTTTTTAATTAAAGCAAGGGTTAATAGTCACGGGTTTAATGCAGTGGAAATCCTAGCAATCAACAGTCACAGGGTTGAACCTGCTTTGATATCATATGTAACGACCCCTATCATTACGACTGTCAGCGAAGCAAAGGTGTAATTTTTTTTTTGTTTTTAGGCAAGAAGGCAATGAATACAACAGTTAAACCACCCCAACTGACGAAGACACCATACACCTAGATCAGGCAACAAACAACAATGACCCAAGTAACATGAATCCTTAAAGCGGGTGAGTAAGAGAAACATTGCATTAACACTTGGCACGACGCTCCCAAGCAAAAATGGCCAATCATTAGTGGCCCTTCACCGCGCACATCCAGACAATTCCAAACATAGAGACGGTACTTCAATCAACCTTAAATTTCAAGTGTGTAAGGAAACTGAAATACAATCTTATCTTGCATTAACAAACTTGAGGTGCAATTTTATTTAAGGTCCATGCACGCTAATTAAACAATCATTTAATCACTCAACATCACGTCGATACACATTAACTATGATTAATCAATTTTCGCAAGTAAAATAAGGAATGACTACAAACTTCTCCTTTCTTCCTTAATTACAACCCCCTTTCCATCATTAAAAGAATGAGCATTAGTTTACTTGAATAAATCAACATTGTCCTAAAATTCCATTTAATTATTATCCTTGACCTAACTGCAAAATTAACCAAAATCCCCGAGGCATCCCATACTTCCTTCCACGTGATTTCAGATTCACACAGATTAGACTAATAAGGAATAATAATAAAACAATCATGTCACTTGCCAGAACTTAATTATAATATTTCGACTATGGTAAAATTTGGTATATTAAAATGAGGGAAACGGATTTTAACCTCCAATCTAAGATCCCAACATTCATAAAAGTAAACCAATATCAAGTTTATATCCTTAAATAAAATTTTAACCAAAAGTATATAAAAATTCATTAAAAACATAAAATCAAAAGATTCCCTTCTTATGAATGACAGGAACTGGTAATTACGACCATTATGGTACACTACTGCGATTAATGAAAAGCTTCCCAAAAAAACAGCAAACCAAGGAAGGTGAGGAAGATGCCTGACTTACCCACGCCAACATAAATCCAATGAAATCTGACAAAATCCGGTGATTTTAAATAACAAGAGATTCTAAGTGTAGGGTTAAATAGAAAGACTTTAGCTTAGCAATGAATTTCAAGAGGCGCAAACATGTTGCCCCTGGGGCTATTCATTGAATCTCCATAATTAGTGTGGTCCTCACAATGATGTCGACCAGTGTAAGATCCCATATTAAATGGGAAAAAGGGCTGCAACAATGTATCTCGAACTTCTCCCATTCTGAGGTAAAAAATGGATGCGTTATGAGCATCAAGGTAAAATCTAGAATTGCCCAACAGTCCCACACCATATCCAATCCAAAATCAAATTCCCAGGATTCACACAACCATTTCACTCTTTTAATTAAATAAGGCAATAAGTAAACTCAGCCTTTAAATCCAACTCGGCCTGCAGGTGAATAATATCATTGTTGTAATGATAAACAGATTGTCTATGAACACCTGATACACTGGATCCCTGACTGTATATTTTAATTTTGCAGCCACACTCGTTGTATACATTAAATTGAAGTTACACTTTGTTTATTAAACATTAAATATGACATTTTTGTCTAATGATCATAAAATATTTGTGTAATGTGTATCACAACGTACTACCTATAATCGTTGTGTAATATAAGGATATATAAATGCGGTATACTCGGGAGATTCGTTGGGTATTATATAGATATAGGTTTACTAGCTCAAGTGATAAAGCTGTCTAATAATAAATCTGTCACACATAAATAAAGTCGTTGTTACCAAAATCGCCACAGTGAGCCATCAATCAATAATCATTTAGGAAATCACTGTGTAGATATAAATTCAGAAATAACCATAACAATGTATGTTGTTGGGCGTATTTTAAAGAAATTACAATAACACAATTAAGGAATTTATCGCTGTGCAGAATAACAAGAACATGGTATAACTCTATGCGTACATTAAGAATTAACATTAACTCCATTATAGAACTATATCCCTGCGCATAGAATAAAGAAGGACAATAACTATATAACACAGGGCACAAAGCTATGCCTATCATTTGCTATGATGTCACGGTCATCTACAAGTTAAAAAACAAATGCAGTCAACAAAGGAAAACAGAGTCATTCAAAGTGTGTAAAATCATGGTCAGTTTAGCATGTGAAACACAGGAAATGCAACAACGAAATCATGGTATGTTTGGGCATGAAAAACGCAGTCAAGGTAGCAACCAAATGCAGAGTTAATCGGTAGATTGGATGCATAAAAAAAACACACAGAGTGAATTCGCCAGGAGATGCATTACAAACACGGAAGTCAATGTAGAGTATCATAAGCGGTTCACTGGGGGAAAGGATAAACAATCACAGAGGTAATCAATCGTAACCAGGGGCAGGACAATCACTCAACCAGGAACAAACAATAGGCGTAGACAGCTGGGAAACTATCCTTCGCTTATCATCCACACACATAAAAGCAAGGCATTAGAATCTATAGTTCTCTATGCACCAAAGTGATGACTGTCGATTTGGCTCCTGGCTGACTACTCAGGCATGGACTGACGAACTAGGGATGAGGATTAAGACCAGGCATAAACTCTTCATAAAAATCAATTAAATCCAAAAGGACAGTCACAACATGCAAGGATCGAATGCCAAGGGAATCAAGTCAAGAAGTGAGCTTCAGGCTATGGGGAAATTAAGTTTTCAATTAAAATGCTAAGTCCAACACCTTCTTTACACAGTTAAAAGTAAAGAATTGAAAGCGTAAGGTCAATAATAATCTACCTTGCAGAATAAAAGTAAGTGTACCATAGCCCAAGTCATCCTCTCTGAGTCGTTGTCCTACGTGCTCCATGCAGCTCCCGCTTGGTGATCGATGAGACTTCACCGGTACCTGCTAGTCAATGCTAGGGGTACTCTTCTTACCCCTTAGCCCCCCAAGCTGCAAAGGGGCCACAAGCACTAAACCAAAGAACAACTAGCTCCCAGGTCATCTCACAAGGCCGAGCTACCACTCATCACCGAGATGGGTATCCCAACTCCCACAAGCTATGTCAGTCAAGTCTAAGATTATGCAGTATAACATTACGCATAACAGAAGATATCCATCCTTCTCCTCCTCGCTCCTTTATACAGAATTTCTAAGTCGCTTGTTTCCCAAATTCCCATTTATTTTATCGTTCAATAATTTAATTCATAAAAAACCTCCCTGTACATGTGTCACCCATCCCCTTTGTTGTACCAAAAAATTTTCGATAATTATTTAATTACTCCTATTTCCCTCACCCATATAAAATCATTCCTATAATCGCTCCTAGTTGTCCCCATATTCCCTTACACAATTTAATGACTTTACCCCTTACTAATTTACTAGTTGAATTTAATTTAGAAAGTTCTTAAAGGCAAGATTTCTTTCTAAGTTGGTCATTCTTCTTTTTCCTTATGTTTCCCTTTCTCTTTATGTTTCCCCCTTTTTTCCTTAGTTTCCTAATTCTTTTAAATTTCCCTCTTTCCCTTTTTATCTAAACTCAAATTAGTAAGTGTAGAAAATTATCTTTTTCCCCTTTTTCTTTTTAATTAATAAATTTTAATTAGCATGTGTAACAAAACAATCATTTCCCTTTTAAAATTTTAAATCCCTCAATAAGTTGATTTTAATAATTTAATCAAGTTTCTTACCCCCTTTTCATCACATGCTTAATGATGATTATTATTATTTTTGTTTTTTACCACAAGTATTACTTTAGACCTAGATTTTAATTTTCGAGGTTGGCGAAATTTTGTTAGGGAAATTGCTTTTAAATATTTCTTATCACATTATTCATTCTATAGCCATCTAGGTTTATTCTCTTATTACTTAACAATGCGACGTTCCCTTCAGGATGCACTAGGTTCTCCAAGGAATCCACTCGCCTCATTATGTTTCCTTGTGTGATGTTCCCTTCAAGATGCACTACGTGCTCCAAGGGTGCCACTTGCCTCTTTCCATTTTTCTTGCATGATGTTCCCTTCAAGACGCACTACATGCTCCAAGGGTGCCACTCACCTCTTCACTGACTTAGAAGACATCAAAAACCCTTGGAGCCAATACTTCGCCAGGTGATCTTGTGGGAGACTAAGGTCCTCTAAGGAATAAGGCCCCTTCCTTATTGCGCACCCCTTAGAATCATTGTGAGCGACTGTCACAGTCTTCCCTCATGGCATCATGGGTCTTCTCGAACTAGGTAGTCATTAACCTACAGTTCGAGCCACAGTGGGAGTGATAGTAGGTTGTGGCAGGGTTGTAGTCCACACCTCTCCCTCAATGTATCTGGTAGTTGTGCATGACCCCTCTACTCCACATGTGAGTCTGATCAGCAAGCTATCGTCAGCTTGCATCATCAACAAATCATGTTATAAATGATATCCATAATCATAACATCTAATCATATGCACATATGTCATATATACAACAATAAAACCCAATATTCCACTCCCTGACTCGATTCGGAGTCCAAGGGTTTCATCGATGTCTCTGCATCCTAGAGGTCCAAAATCCTGCACACTTAGGAGAACCGAGTCAATAGCACCTGTCTAAGTCAATATAGAAAAATAACATATAATCACATCCATAATTCCTCATAATTATAATCAATGGCCAATAGTATAATAATCTGGATCACTTGCAAGCAAGTGTCCTCAAATAATAAGTTTGTGGATTGTGCACAAGAGTGGGACGTTACATGCACCCCCTCTTGGTCTAAACTTCATCAATAAGTTTCATAGTATATGAGTGTCGAAAAATGTGTATCACAACATCATAAGTCTCTCTATTAAGAAAAAAAAAGAAACTCCTAGCGCATATCATATGCGTCCACCCAGGTCGCCGAATGTGGACTATAGTTGTCCCACTGGACCTTGACCAGATATACTGTTTGATGCCACAACTGTCGAATGGGATGATCTAGGATGAGGATCAACTCAGCCATGAGTGCACCCTCATCTGACACCCGCAAGGTGCTCAAGTCAAAACATGTGTAGGATCACTAATCATAATGTCTCAAACAAATATGTGAAAGACATCGTGCATACATCTCAAGAATCAGGGAAGGCTAGTCAATAGGCCATGGGCCTCTCCTTTCCACAATCTCATAGCTTACCACGAACCTAGGAAATAGTTTATCCCCTTTTCCCAACTCGATCGAACTCTTATGCGATTTTAGCTACAAGAATACTTGATCGCCACATCGTAACTACAATCGACACGACGCACATTGACATAACTCTTCTGTTGATCCTGTGCTTCCTTGATCCTTTGTCTTATATTTTTAATTTAATCTTCCATTTCTTGGATTTGTTCCAGTCCCACCAAGACTCTATCCTCAAGATGATCCTAGCTCAAAGGCGTCCGACAAGGTCGCCCGTAAAGAACTCGAAAGGCGCCATCTTAAGGGTGCTTTGGTAACTATTGTTATAAGTGAATTCTACCAGTGACAAGCATTCTTCCCCACGCTTTTGTTGGTCCATCACGTACATGCGCAACATGTCTTCCGAGACTTGATTTTTTTTTTCGGTATGCCCGTCTATCTCAGAGTGATATGCAGTACTAAAGTTAAGTTCGGTTCCTAAGACCTCCTAGAAACTAATCTAAAATCATCCAGTAAACACCGATCCTCGATGGATATAATCCTCTTAGGCATGCCATGCAGCCTCACAATATCACTTATGAAAAATCTAGCTATGTCAGGTGCCTGATACGTCGTACACACCAAAATAAAATCATCACTCTTCGTCAGAGTGTCAACTACCCAAAAAAAAAAAACTTGAGTTGTGTCTCCTTTCCGTGAGTGCAAATCCAACAATGAAATCCATCAACATAACCTCCCATTTTGATTATGGAATAGCATGTGGCTGTAGTAATCCTGCTATATGTCTATGTTCAGCCTTTACCTATTGACATTCTAGACATCTGGACACATAGTTGACTATGTCTACCTTCACTCCTTTCCAGAAGAATAAGGGTTTAGGTTTCGTCGTCATCTTCGTGACTCCCAGGTGAGCCATGTATACTACTCGGTGAGCCTCGTTTAGGATCAAAATCCTCAACTCGTCGTTTGGTGGTACATAAATCTGATTTTTAGACCTTAATAATCCATCGTCCTCAAATGTAAATCCTTCAAATATTGGTACTATTGTTGCGTTTTGTTCGTGTTATCGTACAATTTGTAGCTAGGTCAAGTGGCTATGAAGTAGAAGGCCAAACTAGCGTAACAGGAACCTATCCCACCCAATGTCACCACGATGGGGAGGTTCTTTCTCTTTAGGGAGGTTAGGCCCAGGGGAGATGTCCCCGGTAACCTGGAGTTTTGAAGAGGAAAAGGTTTAATAGTCAAAGTAAAGTTCCCCCTTCACAGGTCACCACCAAAACAGATAGTCCGGCTAAACAGCCAATAATGAAGTGTAGGCCCAAAGAAGAACACCTGCCCAGAACAAAGCAAACCAATATATATATATATATATGTAAGCTATGATTCAATGGGTTAGTACTTCAATAGACTATATGATATCAATGTATAAGCAATTGCGACAATAAATATTGACGAAGTCAAAGTTTGTTAATATAGCAATGAAATAATGTTACTTCACCAATAAATATCAAGATGTTATAGAAATAAATGTATCCAATCAATCCCTCATTCAATAAATGCTTAAAACACCATCCAATTGCTTAATGTAAAAAACTGTTGCATCAAGATGAAATAACCAAGTGTGACGTCATCTTTTTCAGGGTTAATAGTTAGTTAGGGTTTCAATTTATAAGAGTTTGAGAGTTTTTTTAATCACTTTCACTTCAACGTTGGAGGCTAAAGATCAGTGCCTAGGGCTATGAAGTCAAAAGGTGAAGGACGCACAAGTTGAAGGGGATGAGATTCAAAGGACAAGAGGGAAAGGTTTCAAGGTGCTGCAATAGCAGG
>SNQJ01S0005751.1:141752-161260 GCA_010110895.2 Picea sitchensis
GGGAGCATCAAGGAGCACGCGAGACTTCATCCAGAACAGGCGAACCGGCTAAGGTAAGTTTTCTGTCTTGATTGAATGATAGATAGCTATAGGATTGGACTGTGTAAAACAGATTGGGTTCTTATTCTGGACTGTGTAATTAGTTGTTAATATACTGGACGGTGTCAAATGGTTGTTGATCATTTTAAGCAGTGTAAAATGGTTGGGGTTCCTCATTCTGGACTGGGCAAATACTTCCTATCATATGGGACTGTGTAAATTCTTTTATTTCATTCTTATGCTGGAATTTCCTTGAATCCTCCCCTGTAATAGGGTATCTGGGCCTTCGTGTGTGTGGCTACGGTGATTTGTCAGGTAAACTTTGTGGGGTAATTGTCCTAAAATTTTCGTTCTGGCATGGGGTCTTGGGCGGAGGTTGAATCTATGCAAATTTGTTGTCATTGTATCTTCTGCGTTTCGAGTAATTCCTCTGCGTTCCTTTGTTTTTTTTTCACCTCTGCAAATCGTTGGAGGACGCCCCTGGTTTCCCTCTCCGTTCGATGAAATTTCCTGGGTATTCTGGCATGGGTGGGATTATCCATTTTTCCGCCTGCATGTTGGGCAACCTGATAAAACGGAATGTAGAAACACTATGAGTCTGTGTTGAATACCCTGGCTGGGCCAGCGTTCATTGTGTTTGTGAAGGTAGTTCCGTTTTGTTTTATGCGATAACTTATACATGTCATGATGTTGTTAATTCAAGTTGGAAGTTAATTTAGGGTATGCTCCTTAATTATAATGTTGATGTTATTCCAAGGTTGCAAGGTCATTGTAACGATAGGTATTTGACACCGGCGGTAAATTAATGTGGTCGTATTAGGCATGGAGAATTTCCATGAAATACATTGTTGATAAAGGGGTAAATGTAGTACCTTATTGCATTTAAAAACAAGAATCTAAGATGGTCTTGACGATTTGATAGGTAATGGTATCTCGTCGAACTTAGAATTTAAAATGAAGCCTCAGGTCTGTAACTAATATCAGTGAGTCTTAGATAAATGCCCTGTCGTCTTAATGATTGGATGCTTATTTAATTATTGCTGTGCATGGGTGTATGATTTTCTTGGTGGGGTCGGTAACCATTGTCCCTTGAAGTCAGATTTAGTGCCTAGTCATAATAATGGTTGTTGTGGTCTGAGTCCTGGTCTCATGTTTTCCTTAGTAGACGAGGGTTCTCTGTTGTCTATTGATGCGCTGAGTTGTAATAATTGCAGGATGGACTGCTTGTGTCGGGCGGGAATTAGTCACCTTCAGTAGCCCTAACATTTATGTCGGTACGCTTCCCTGCGTCAAGAATCCAGTGTCGTATCAAGAGTCTCGGGCTGTTTAAAGGCACAGTTCCACTCTTGCGACACACTTTGAGACGTATCAGTAGTCTCGGGCTGTTTAAAGGCACAGTTCCACTACTGCGACTCTACTATTGGATTCTTTCCTTCTGTGACAGTACTGTACCTAACCCCTGGTGTCTATTTCTGCTTACTGCTGCTAGTTGCACGCCTTGTGTCCAGGGGCATTATTTCCTTGCTGTCACTGTTACGTCGTGTCATCTTGATTATGTACGTATTACTTGCGTCCTGTTGGTTCGAGGGGTGATGTAGGATCGAGGGGGTTGTTTCTTCTACACGCGCGCACACACGGTTAAAACGAAAAAAAAAATTGCACCTGATGTCAGAGTAGTTGTCCTTAAAATAGGAGGGTTGTTACACATATATACAAAGGAATTTATGGAAGCATGATTTTGTAAATGCACATGTATATAAGTGGGTTTCCATATATGCACATATATTTACTTTTTCACATCTACCCATTTTTTAATATACTTGTAATTCTATATATATGAATCAATCTTGTAAATTTTGTCGGTATTGTAATGTCGTAATATGAAATTAATGACAATAATTCCAACAATACCCCCCTTTATCTTTGATGTCAATCTTTTAACAAAACACATAGTCTACCATGCATAGAAATAATTCTACCCTTGTCTTCAATTGTCCCCGATTGACATCAATGGGAAAGAAATGCCCTCCCTGAGCTTGTGATTCTCCTTAAGAATTTAGTGATGCAATGGATATTAATCCCAATCACATGTCCCTTAATTTTTTTTGACTGCAAAAAATGTTTAAATGGGTTAAAGAAACACTCCTAAAGAAGTTTGAAAATTCTCACCAACAATGCAAGATAATTCATATTTGTCAATCCAAACAGTGTTTGTATCGAACATAAGTAATTATAAATCTTTAATAAGACATCATTTGGGTTCGCATATCAACAAATTCAAGTATTCCACCCCCTTGATGGATCGATAAGTAGCAGAAATAATTCATGTTGAAAATTTGAGTTGATGGACAACCAAGTTAAAATTCAGACGAAGAATACATAGTCAAAACTCCAGTCGACTATCATGTCAGGTTGATCCTTGGTATACCAATTCCAAGGAAATCATTAATAAGTAAGACGAACATGCAGGATTGTACATTGGATGACACATAATGGTATGAGGTACTCAAACATCTGGTTAAATGAATCAATAATCATCCATCAATCCAAGCATAATATATCCTCGTAGTTGACATTGGTCCACAATTATTTCCTTCACATCTCTTTTGCAAAGATCTGAAACTATGATTGACATTCCTTTGAATTTTACAATGAGGATGATGATATGGGTCATATTTTTGTGTTGGTGGGTTAGTTTCACTTAGAGAAGTGGAACAACTTGGCATATAGTAACAATGTCGTTTTTAATAACATTCTCAAATTCTGGCATGTGAGGAACAAACATTGTTGGGTGTTGATTTTAACTTCTTTTCCATCTCCTTCTGTCCCTATTTTTCACCTTAAAACCTCCATTTTTGTCTACTTTCACCCAACTGATGGAATAACAAGTATGGATGAGGTAATAACTTGTTATTTTGAGATTAATTCATTTTTTTTCTCTTGTAAATAATGTTTAGGGCCATTTCTTTGGAAAATTACTTCTGATTCAATAATTACAGGAAATGACTATGTTTCCTCAGACATTACATGAATTGTAGATTGATATAGTCCCACTCATTCTAAGTAAGTATTTTCACTTGTAGGTGCTTCACCAATATATGCAGATGGTAAAATACCTATTTTACCCTTTCCATGACACTCAGTACCCAACGATCAATGCAAGTCAAAACTAGAAGATAGTTATTATATGAAAATCGTAGGAAACATATAATTTGTAAAACCCAAAGTAGCGATGGATTTTCGACTTTCTTAATTTGTAAAACCCATCTTTGATCTGATTGGATATTTATAAGGATTTGGGAATTAGTTATTGAATATTTTCTATAAATAATCCTCAAATAACAGTAAGGGGGAATCAATCAAGTTATGGAGAATGTTGTTATGAACTTGAATACATTCTATAATTGCTAAATTTCCTTGACTTAAATACAAAAAAGTTTTGAGTTATCTCATGCATTGAAGTCCTTTACACATTCTTAGTTTTAATGAAAACATGTCCATGAGAGCCCCCTAGTATGTTTTGTAATAATTTTATTTCTTAGCAGTGTGTTGGAAGTACTTCCTCTTAATTGCTTTCATGTTTGTTCTTGTTTTCCATTCACTGTAATTTCGTGTAGAAGCATAATTCTAGATTGTGTACATTGTTTCTTTATGTATGGTGAGTAGATGTTTAGGATGATGATGTAAAGACAATAAAAAAAATTGAATTGTCTTCCATCTACTGCGTTATACAAATGGTTCTCACAAAATATAATTAAAGAATAAACAAAGTTTGTAGGTTTCCTTGTTTGCATATTTCATTTCATAATTTCAAGTTTATCTTCAACTACTATTTCATTCATATTTAGGAAGATTCCTTTATGATTCCATAATTTTAATTGACCAAGACAGAATGTGTTTGTGAGAAAGCACCTAAAGTAACTTTTTACAATATGAGTCCCTACCATTTTTGATTTCAAATTTGGCATTTTACTAAATAAATACTGAGGAATATAGACCACTATATCATCCCAACATTTTGGCGCAGTTGTCGAGGAGGTGCTAAAGAAATTACTCTTGAAATTGAAAGATTTTTGTTGTTTTCTTGATTTTCATTTTCTAATATCAAATTCTTGTTTTTTTTCTCATTTTCATTTTTTGCTATCCAGTTTTGTTTTCATGGAAAGAAAAGCTAACTCATGTAAACACACAACCTAGTTAAAATAGGGTCTTAGTAGTGTGAGGGATATCAAGTACTTGATTAAATTTTTCTTCAATTTTGTGTGGTGTGATGTGTTTTTTGTTGATTTCATTCATTTCTTTTAGATAGAGAAGTCTTTGTTTTTGTAAAACCCCCCGATACACTAATTCATTCATGAACAAAAAATCTTGAATATCTAGAATAAATTAAAAAATATTAGTAATTTGTTGAGCAAGGGAGGATGTGTTGCTAAACGGATTTTCTCAAATCCTTGCCCAAAGTTTAGAGTCGTCACCAGGGGATATTTTTCATTTCATGAAGCAGTTGAATAACAAATGATCCATGAACCGACCACATAAGAGGAGGATTTATAGTTTTCTTTTAATCCTTGTCAACAAAAAGACAAGATCAATGAGTCATGGATAATTTCAGATGAGGATCAGATACTAGAGCCAGAAATTGAAGAGTTTCTTGGATGATTGTTACCAGATACCTTTTGTACTCATTAATACGAAGATCAATTTTATGAAAAACTTCATGACATGACAAATGCATAAAATCAAGGAAACAAGGATCATATAGAAGATTGGTTTCAATTTTTCACCGATCCGTAGCTTCACTCCATATTTCAACAATTCTTGGAACCATCTCCACAAACGTTTTTGGCCTCTCATATCATGGTATTCATTAAGGTATATTTTTCAGATTTGGATATGAGTACACTAGATATATTTCTATGTGAATGGATGCGTTGAAAGTATTCCTACACTTTAAAGATATTTTTCTTCTTCAAGTAAAGTAGGATAGTAGAAAAATAAATAAAAATATTAAAAAGTAAAAAAGTAAAGAGAAAAATAATGTTAAAAATGAGAAAACTAGTTCTCTGATGCATATCAACAAGAACTCTACTTGAAAACTAGGTATTTGGCTAACAAAGTTCCATTCTTTAGAATTCTACAACATTCCTTTCATTTTTATTTCCAAAAATATCATGAGCAGTTAGTACAGATAACAACATTTTTTGAAATAAAATATATGTTTATTTCTCTCCTCTAAGAAACATCATAGGGAACATTATTAGCCTAGATGAATAAAGACATCTTCACTCATTTGAAGAAATGCATGAGAAATTTCCTGAAGAATTTTGGTAATTGAAGAATTCATGTAATAATGCAAGCAATGTACAGAATGCCCAACCATCGTAACATGTGATACAACAACTGCAATGCACAAACAACTTCAACAATATTAACAAGAATAATCAACTTCATATCACTACTACAGGTTAACATTGTTAGCCTAGGGAATAAAGATATATTTACTCATTTGAATAAATGCATAAGACATTTCTTGAAGAATTCCTATATTTGAAGGATTCCTGTAACAATCCAAGTAGTGTATAGAATGATCAACAATATTAACTTATTATAAAACAAGAAGAATGTAAAACATCCAACCATACTCTAGTAATATCATTTCCAAAATCGTATTTCCAAGCAACAAGGTAAAAATAATGCGAGGTAATGTTTCTATAACATTTATTTACTTGATGAAAACTAGAATTGATTTTTAGAATATAACTTAAATACAATTCATAAATTACCTTAGGACTCTAATTTTAATAAACCCTATTCACGATCTCCTAAAATACCATCATACAATCACCTCAGTTTGCATAATAATTTATGTTATAACAGATATAGACATGAAATATTTATCATTATATGTTGTACATATAATTTGATTTCATAATTATGAAATGATTTCTCAGTATTATATTTTCTCAACCAAAAACTCATGACGATATTTTCCAACCATTACATGTAGTTTATCCACCCATCGACGAAATACAACCAACCCATTTGTCATCATTATTGATAAGAAATTTCATATGAAATGAAATGATAATTATTAATGACAAAAATCTTGTTATGATGAAACCCTATCACTCTATAATTCCTTACACATTTAGGTTAATCCATTAAAAAGGTCATACAAGTTATTTCACCCTCACGCAACTACCTTGTCATTTTGAAAAACTGATTACTTCGTGTTTGCAACCCTTTTTTACTTGTATGCAACATTCTTATCCCCATTTGTGAAACGAAAGATAAAGTTAGCATCCAACGGATCCATTGGACAGGGAAAGGAAAATGGAAACCCCTTTTGTGGTTGGATATGAACCTAAAGAGGGCAACACTCCGCGATGAATTTATAACTTGCAGAATAGTTATCCAGAAAGTGGGGTTGCTTCACTTGTTTGAAATTTTTAAAGTCATAATGTATCAGTCACAAAGGAATTTGCAAAAACATTCGACGGGAAGACAACAAAGGTTGTAAATATAACCATGACAGAGGAATTGCTAGCGAAAATCACTGGAAAGTAAGAAAAGGTGAAAATATCCAAATCAAAACATATTTTTTCTGCACCAAAATGGATAACTAGACATATGGATCGAAGGGGATCAGAAGCAGGGCATATTCTACAACCAACATTTTAGAGCAACAAGACAATTGAAGAAGAGGATAAATACAATTTTAAATTTTGTATCAAGAATTGCATGAGAAGATGCTTTACCTTCAGTTTGGGGGAGATGTTGGGTGATGATTTTGACTTTTTTTCCAGCCCCTTTCATCCCCATTTTTCACCCTAAAACCTCCATTTTTGTCTACTTTCACTCAATTGATGGCCTAACAAGTATGGATAAGGTAATAAGTTGGTATTTTGAGATTAATTTGTCTTTTTCTCTCGTAAATAATGTTTAGGTCTATTTCTTTAGAAAATTACCTATAATTCAGTAATTACAGGAAGCGACTCTATTTCCTCAAACATTACAACAATTGTAGTTTGATATAGTCTCTCTTGTTCTAAGTAAATATTTTCACTTGGAGGTGATTCAAAAACATATTAAAATGGTAAAATATCTATTTTACCCTTTCCATGACACTCAACACTCGATGGACAATGAAATTCAAAACTAGAAGGTGGTTATTTTAGGAAAATCACAAGTAATCTATAAACAACTATTACAAGAAATTCATAATACAATTATTACGAGAAATCCATAGTCTATTATTAAATGAAATCCACACTTCATACGAAGATTTGGGGATTTGATTCCAGAAGTGAGGAACAAGGATCATCTTCTTAGAGAATAAAGGACCTGGTCCAGAAGATCAAGGAATAACCATGATCAACGTTATAATGGAAATATTAACATAAATTTTGTAATATGTTTTGTAAAAACATAGTGTATTGAGTAGTGATATTTAGAGGCTATTCTATTAATAACTCAATGATTACACCTTTACAATCAAAGTCGACTACCATTTGCGAACCTGTGTAACATCCCACTCTTGCTTACACTGCATGAACTTATTCTTTGAGGACACTTGCTTGCAAGTGATCTAGATTATTATACTATTGGTCGTTGATTATGATTATAAGGCATTATGGATGTGATTATATGTTATTTTTGTTGTATTGACTTAGACAAGTGCTATTGGCTCGGTTCTCCTGAGTTTGCAGGATTTTGGACCTCGAGGATGCAGAGGCATCGATGAAACCCTTGGACTCTGGATCGAGTTGGGGAGTGGACTATTGGGTTTTATTGTTGTATATATGACATATGCACATATGATTAGATGTTATGATTATGGATCTCATTTCTAACATGATTCATTGATGATGCAAGCTAACGATATCTTGTTGACCGGACTCACATGTGGAGAAGAGGGGTCATGCACGACTACCATATACGTTGAGGGAGAGGTGTGGACAACAACCCTGCCACAACCTACTAGCACTCCCAATGTGGATCGAACTATAGGTTAATGACTACCTAGTTTGAGAAGACCCACGATGCCATGAGGGTAGACTATGAAAATCACTCACGATGATTCTAAGGGGCATGCAATAAGGCAGGGGCCTTATTCCTTAGAGGCCCTTAGTCTCCCACAAGATCACCTGGCGGAGTATTGACTCCAGGGGATTTTGATGTCTACCAAGTCAGTCAAGAGGCAAGTGGCACCCTTGGAGCATGTAGTGCATACTGAAGGGAACGTCGTGCAAGAAAAATGGAAAGAGGAGAGTGGCATCCTTGGAGCACGTAGTGCGTCCTGAAGAGCATGTTGTGCAAGAAAATAGAATAAGGCGAGTGGCATCCTTGGAGCACCTAGTGCATCCCGAAGGGCACGTCACATTGTTAACTAACAAGAGAATAAAACTATATGGCCTTAGAACAAATAACGTGATAAGAAATATTTAAAAACAATGTCCCGAATGAAATTTCGCCCAACCTTGAAAATTAAAATCTAGGCTAAAGTAATACTTATGGTAAAAAAATAAAAATAATAATAATCATCATTAAACATGTGACAAAAAGGGGGTAAGAAACTTGATTAAATTATTAAAATCAAATTATTGAGGGATTTAAAATTTTAAAAGGGAAATGATTGTTTTGTTACACATGCTAATTAAAATTTATTAATTAAAAAGAAAAAGGGAAAAAATATAATTTTCTACACTTACTAATTTGAGTTTAGATAAAAAGGGAAAGAGGGAAATTTAAAAGAAATAGAAAACTAAGGGAAAAAGGGGGAAACATAAAGAGAAAGGGAAACATAAGGAAAAAGCAGAATGACCAACTTATCAAAGAATCTTGCCTTTAAGAACTTTCTAAATTGAACTCAACTAGTAAATTAGTAAGGGGGAAAGTCATTAAAAATGTGTAAGGGAATATGGGGACACCTAGGAGCGATTCTAGGAATGCTTTTAGGTGGGTGAGGGAAATAGGAGTAATTAAATAATTAATAAAAAATTTCTGGTGCAACGAAGGGGATGGGTGACACATGTATGGGGAGGATTTTTCTGAATTAAATTATTGAACAATAAATTAAATGGGAATTTGGGAAACAAGGGACTTAGAAATTCTATATAAAGGAGGGAGGAGGAGAAGGATGGATATCTTCTGTTATGTGTAATATTACACTGCAAAATTTTAGACTTGACTAACTTAGCTTGTGGGAGTTTGGATTCCCAGCTCGATGAGGAGTGGTAGCTTGGCCTTGTGAGGCGAGCTGGGAGCTAGTTGTTCTCTGGTTTAGTGTGCGTAGCCCCTTTGCAAATTAGGGGTCTAAAGGGGAAGAAGAGTACCGCTAGCGTTGGTTGGGAGGTACCGGTGAAGTCTCATCGGTCGGCAAGCGGGAGTTGCACGGAGTGCACGGGACAACGACTCAGAGTGCATGACTTGGGCTACGACACACTTACTTTTATTCAACAACGTAGATTATTATTGACCTTATGATTTCAATTCTGTACTTTTAACTGTGTAAAGAAGGTGTTGGAATTAGCATTTTAATTGAAAACTTAATTTCCCCATAGCCTTAATCTCGTTGCTTGACTTGATTCCCTTGACATTCGATCCTTGAATGTTGTGACTGTCCTTTTGGTTTTAATTGAGTTTTATGAAGAGTTTATGCCTGGTCTTCATCCTCATCCCTAGTTCATTATTCCATGCCTAGGCAGTCGACCAGGAGCTGAATCGACAGTCGTCACTTCGGTGCATAGCAACCTATAGATTCTAATGCCATGCTTTTCTGTGCGTGGATGATGAGTGAAGGATAGTTGCCCAACTATCTGCCCTTATTGTTTGTTCCTAGTTGAGTTATTGTCCTGTGCCTGGTTGCGATTGATTACCTCTGTAATTGTTTATCCTTTCCCTCAGCGAACCGCTTATGATCCTCTACATTGATCTCCATGTTTTTAATGCATCTCCTGGCGAATTCACTGTGTTTTTTTTTTTATACATCTTGTCTACCAATTAACTCTACAATTTTGGTTGCTACCTTGACTGCATTTTTCATGCCCAAACAGACCACGATTTTGTAGGTGCATTGCCTGTGTTTCACATGCTAAAATGACCACGATTTTACACGCTGTGAATGACTGCATTTGCTTTGTTGACTGCATTTTTTTTTTAACCTGTAGATGAACGCGACATCATAGAAAATGATAGGCGTAGCTTTATGCCAAACGATATATAGTTATTGTTCTTCTTTATTCTTTGCACAGGGATATATTTATGTAATGGAGTTAATGTTAATTATTAATGTACAAGCAAAGTTATTCTATGTTCTTGTTATTCTGCACAACAATATATTCCTTAAGTGTGTTATTGAAATTTCTTTAAAATATGCCCAAAAACATACATTGTTATGGTTATTTCTAAATTTATGTCTACCCAACGATTTCCTAAATGATTATTGATCAATGGCCGACTGTGGCGATTTTGGTGACAACAACTTTATTTATGTGTGACAGATTTATTATTAGACAACGTTATCACTTGAGCTAGCGAACCTATATCTATATAATACATAGTGAATCTTCTAAGTATACCACATTTATATCTCCTTATATTACACAATGATTATAGGTAGTACGCCGTGATACACATTACATAACCATTTTATGATCATTAGACAACAATGCCATATTTAAAATTTAATAAACAAAGTGTAACTGCAATTTAATATATACCAAGAGTGTGGATGTGAAATTAAAATATACAGTCAACAATCCAGTGTATCAGGTGTTCATAGACAGTCGGTTTATCATTACAGCGATGATGTTATTCACCTGCAGGCCGAGTTGGATTTAAAGGTTGAGTTTACTTATTGCCTTATTTAATTAAAAGGGTGAAACGGTTGTGTGAATCCTAGGAATTTGATTTTGGAATGGGTATGGTGTGGAACTGTTGGGCAATTCCATATTTTATCTTGATGCTCATAACGCATCCATTTTTTACCTCGAAATGGGCGAAGTTTGAGATACACTGTTGCATCCCTTTTTCCCATTTACTATGGGATCTTACACTAATCGACAGCGCTGTGAGGACCACGTTGATTATGGAGATTCAATGAATATCCCCAGGGGCAACGTGTATGTGCCTCCTGATGATTCTTTCCTAAATTCATTGCTAAGCTAAAGTCTTTCTATTTAACCCTACGCTTAGAATCTCTTGTTATTTAGGACAATGTTGTTTTATTCAAGTAAACTGTTGCTCATTCTTTTAATGATGGAAATGGGGTTGTAATTAAGGAAGAATGGAGAAGTTTGTAGTAATTCCTTATTTTACTTGAAAATATTGATTAATCATAGTTAATGTTTATTGACATGATGTTTAGTGATTAAATTTGTGCCTCAACTTTGTTAATACGAGATAAGATTGAATGTCAGTTTCCTTATGTTCTTGAAATTTAAGGTTGATTGAAGTAACGTCTCTATGTTTGGAATTGTCTGGATGTGCATGGTGAAGGGCCACTGACGATCGACCATTGTTGCTTGGGACCGTCATGCCAAGTGTTGATGCAATGTTTCTCTTACTCGCCTGCTTTAAGGATTCATGTTACTTGGGTCGTTGTTGTTTGTTGCTTGATCTGCGTGCATGGTGTCATTATCCATTGGGGTGGTTTAAATGTTGTCATCATTTCCTTCTTGTCTAAAAACAAAAAAAAAATCACCTTTTCTTCGCTGGCAGTCGTAATGATAGGGGTTATTACATATGGTATCAGAGCAGGTTCAACCCTATGACTGTGGATCGCCAGGATTTCCACTGCAGTAAACCCATAAGTATTAACCCCTGCGTTAATTAAAAACCTTAACGTTTCCATGTTGTGATCGCATTTAGAGGATGCCCTAGAGGTTCGCAACGTGGTGTCGTGGAAGGAGGTGTGATGCCTCTAGAATTTCCCACACCCTCGGAGTCAAACCCCCTAGGGGAAGAACAAGTCCCTTGGATGGATTCAATTTTTGTAAGGGATGATGATGGTCTAACAAGGCCCTTCTAGGTAATGTCAAAGGGCCTTGACTCACCATCGGTACTGAGATGAGGCTAGGGCACCTGTACCTCTGAGGGTCCATAACACACCCTAGCTAGTACCATTAGCATCCACCGAAAATTTGAGAGAGTTGAGTTATCGAGTCCACGAGTGTCGCAGACGCCTATGTCGTTGAGGCACAATTGTAGAGAAAGGTGTTGTGCTTCACTCTTTGTGATTACGAATTCCATCATGAAGGTTTGCATGGTGGTATTTCAACTAAAGGGGAGCATTCTTCTTTGGCAGAAGACACTCATACCACATTTGAATATGGTCGTTGATGACATGTCAAGGGAACTATTCGAGGAACCGTTCTAGGAGAGGTATCTTTTTGAGGAATTCGTTGAGTGTCAGCTCAATGAGTTCAATGCCTTGGGACAACGAAACTGCATGATGCCCGAGTAATAGGCCCATTTTAGAGATGCTCAGTACGATCCACACCAAATTACCCAGAAACTTAAGGTCAAGAAGTTTGAGTTTGGCCTTATTGTTAGAATTCAACTTCTACTTTGGGTACCAGGAATACTAGACCGAAGTAAGTGTGTTGGATTGTGGGGAGACACCTTACCAGCATTACTGCCCATAGGAAAGGGCCGGAGCATTTGGATCAGCCGAACCCACTAACATGGGATTTTTGGGCAAGGTCCATAGGATTCATGCAGTGGTGAATAACTACTAGGCAGATCACCAGGGTACTACGCTCGAGACGTCAGGTACTATCATTGACCAAACCCTTACTATTTGATAGATCCTGATGCTACCGAGAGTTTCATTTCTGGTGCAACACTAAAAAGGATTAATTTAAAGGTAGTCTAACAGAATGAGTTTATCTTTGTAGTGATGGCTTCGAGAGACAAACAGAAGGTCAGAGGAAAGGTTGCAGGCTATAACCTTAACCTGGGAGAGTTTGTCAGTAGGGTCGACCTGTACATCACAATATTAGGATCTTATGACGGTGTAATCGGTATGGATTGGTTGGAATCGCATGAGGTGATACTCAACTGTAAGATGAAACGGTTGAGATTTGTTAATGACGAGGGACAAAGATGCGTGATTGTAAGATGAAACCAGGGAGTTTCCCTAAGGTTCATCTCTTCCTTGTAGCTACGAAAGATCATGTGCAAGGGATGTAAGATTTATGCGATACTTGCATTAAACGAGAAGGGAGTAGTGGAAGGTCTAGAACACCTTCCGGTGGTGAGAGAGTTTGCAGATATCTTCCTTGAGGAGTTACATGGGATGTCGTCAGAGAGGGAATTAGAGTTGATCATAGACCTAAAATCAGGGACTGAACCCATAGAGAGAATGCCTTATCGTATCTCGAACCTGGATTTACAGGAGTTGAGAATGAAACTGAAGAAGTTGTCAGACCTGGGACTTATACGCCCAAGCGTGTCACCGTGGGGTGTGCCTGTTGTTTTCATATGAAATTAGGATGGATCTTGGAGATGTTGCATTGACTACCATCAATTGAACAGAGCAACAATCAAGAATTAGTATATGTTGCCAAGGATTGATGATCTATTGATCAGATGAAGGGTTCGCCGGTGTTTTCAAATATCAACTTGAGATTAGATTATCACCAGTTACAAATCAAGGAGGATGACTTCCCTAAGACCACCTTTAAGATGAGGTTTGGTCATTACGTGTTTATTGTTTTACCGTTTGGATTGACAATCTCCCCAGGGGTATTTATGAGTTTGATGAATGGGGTGTTCCGCGAGTACTTGGACAATTTCATCCAAGTATTCATTGATGATATTATGATTTACTCTCGGACGATGGAGGAGAATGACAAGAAATTGCACTTGCTACTACAGTGTCAGTGAGAGCACAAATTGTATGGGAAGTTTTCCAAATGGTCATTTTATCAATCGAAGATTCACTACTTAGGGCATGTCATCTCTGACGAAGGTATTGTCGTGGATCTTGCAAAGGTTGAGGCTATTATGGAAAGGCCTGCACCGACAAATGTCTCGGAAGTGCGTAGCTTCATGGGTTTAGCAGGATACTATCAATGGTTCATTGAGGGATTTTTGAAGATAGAAAATACGATCACGAAATTGCAAAAGAAGAACAAGAAGTTTCTTTGGACCGAGAAATGTGTGGAAGCATTTTGGAGGCCCAAAGAGTTGTTGACAACAACACCAATACGAAAGGTCCCTGGTATGGACGTGGGATTCTTGGTATGAACTGATGCATCCATGGAAGGATCAGATGGAGTCTTGATGCAAGACGGTCGAGTGATCGCCTACATCTCAAGGAAACTGAGATGGTATGAGGAGAACTATCCGATGCATGATTTGTAGTTGTTAGCCATTTTATATGCCTTGAAGGTTTGGAGACACTACCTTGTTGGATGAAAATTTGAACTAAAGACGGACCTTTGTTGACTACAACACATATTTAAACAAAGCGCCTGAATGCGCGACAACGACATTGGTCGGAATTGCTTAGCAAGTATGATCTCAAGATTACTTACATAAAGGGAATAGTGAACAAAGTGCCAGATGCATTGAGTCAAAGACCACACATATTTTGAGTGTTTCCTCTTCAGATGAATCTACATGAACATATTCTAGCCTTTCCGCACAACGATGACTGGTACAAAGAGGTCAAGGATTTTATCAGATTGTTATCGCATAGTTTGTAGCTAGGTCAAATGGCTAGAATATAGAGGCCAAACTGGCGTAACAGGAACCTACCCCACCCAATGTGACCTCAATGGGGAGGTTATTTCTCTTTAGGGAGGTTAGGCCCAGGGGATACGTCCTCAGTAACCTGGGGTTTTGAAGAGGCAAAGGTATATAGATCAAAGTAAAAGTCCCTTCTCACAGGTTACCACCAAGATCAAATAGTTCGGCTAAACAACCAATAAAGAAGTGTAGCCCCAAATGAGAACACCTACCCAGAACAAGACAATAGAAAAACAATATATGCAGGCTATAATTCAATGGGTTAGTACTTCATATAACTATATGATGTCAATGGATTAGCAATTATAACAATAGATATCAATGAGATCAATGTTTATCAATATAGAAGTGGAAAAATATCAATTCATCAATAAATATTGAGATGATGTAGCCAACAATGTATTTAATCAATCCCTTACTCAATAAATGCTTTAAAACACCATCTAATTGCTTATCAATAGAAAGTGTTGCGTCAATATGGAATAACCAAGTGTGACGTCAGCCTTATTAGGGTTAGTAGTTAGTTAGGGTTTCAAATTATAAGAGTTTTAAGAGTTTGTTTGACCACTATCACTTCAATGTTGGAGACCTAAGATCAGTGCCTAAGGGTAAATGGAGTCAATTCAAGAGAGGACGCAAGGTTGAAGGGAAAAGGCTAAGGAATAGAGGGAAGGGTTCTGAAGTGCTGCAATGGTAGGGCCCCAGAATTAAAACCCTAGGGAAAAGAGGCTCACTCTGGTGTTGCTCAAGCAAGGCCTCGTGCTCTTTCTTCCTTCCTTAGGTTTATCTTGGCAAAATGGCTAGCATCAAGACACGAGAGTGAGGTGAGGGAGAGTGTTGCAAAGGCAAGGCCCTATCATCAAACCCTAGAAGCAGGACGACCCTAGGTTTATATAACCTAGGCCTAGGACGTCTCCTCCTTCTTGACCTTTAAAAGGTATGGCTAGCACAGGGGAAGAAGTAACAAGAGTGTAGCAATGGCTAGGCTCTTCCTTCCTTCTTCAATGACTGAGAATTTCTCTTTTAGGGGACATGATACAATGACCTACTTGTGTGTTTGTCCCCTAGGGTTTTAAAATCAACAAAATTTATAATAAATGCAAAAATATAAGACTACAACCATTCAATTAAGAAGTTTTGTAGAAAAACACTTACATATCATGATGAAATAGCATTGCAAACCCTAGTTGTAAACCTTCCTTCAAGAGAAATGCCAAAAATGCCAAGAAAAGCCTTCCTTCAACAAGTGCGCCTCACTTAAAGAGAACAAATACCCAACAAGGGCGCAAAAATCAGATCTCACTAGGAGAGTGAGTTGTGTGTTATCTCAAATTGAGGATAAAACTCCTCAATATATACAATATCATGACCTTTAATTAATTTTAGGTCATAAAAATTAGCCGACAAGGCTTTAAACCAAAATCATACTGTTTTTACATTAAAGGTTCTTTTAAAACCATACATGAGAAAAAGTGAGACATCAAGCCCTCTTGAGGGAGACATTAGGCCTTTTTGGGGCTAGTGCAGCATCCAGAAGCCAAACGTTAGCCCTCCTTGGGCTCTTCCAAACTACCACACTTGCCAACAACCTAGTCCATCTGCCATGTGCTCATGATGATGTCACAAAGCCTCCTGGTGGCATCCTGGGTCATCTGGGGCCAATGTTCCATTGCAAGTGGGTCAATCCCCCTAGGTCTGGCTCAGCCAAAGTGCCCTTGATGGAACATCCTTCTTCTTCTCAGGTGCAAAAGCTCAATCAAGTACCATCCTGTCTATGCCCCTGATGGGGTCTCAAAAACCATATGATGGGCTCTTCAGCCCCATGGAGGTATGAACTAATCATCTCCCCATGTGTACCAGTCCACGTGGTACCTGTTCGTCGAGCATGGTCTTGCACATAAAAAACTACGCCCTCCATGGGCTCATTAGTCATAGGGATCATAGCAATGTCAATCACATTTCATTAGCAATTTTATCAAACATATGCATAGAAGCCCTGATATATCATTCAATAGCTCAAAGACTCTACAAAGACCTACAATACAAGGTTGAGAAAAAGGATAAGATACCTTATTGGGATAGTATCCATAAGGAAAGGAAAGTTTCCAAGGGGTTTCATCCAAGCCATGTAAACGAGCTGAAGTGGTTCAAGGGATGTCCAGACATACGGATAGAGTGAGAGCCAGGGATGCATGATATTACCTGTGGGTGCCTTTGTAGAAGGCGAGATGTACCCATCATGGATGCAAATTTTTCCAAGCCCCATTTTCCTTTATTCTTTTTTTTTTATTTGCTTTTTCTTCTTTTTCTTTTTGTTCAAGGGATAACCAGAGGACACTGCCTTGGCGTGGTGACCAGAGCTGACAGTGTCACCCACAAGTACTTTCACAGCAGTGATAAGGCTTGCTCGTGATGAGACCCCCTTTCCCTTGGCCATGCAACCAAAGGTCACTACCCTGGTGTGGTAACCAGAAGGTGGCAATGTTATGTTGTTAGGTACCCATGAACATAATAGGCTGGCTCGTGATGAGGCCCCCTATCCTCTTGATTAGGTCTTGTTTGTTATTTTTTTTTAGGTCCCTCTTGTTTCTTGCTGAGAGGCTTTTTATTGCCTTCTCGGGGATCCCTGGGCGAAGCATCTCGAGGTTTCATTTTCAGGATTTTATCTTTTACCAGCTGCTTTTACCTTCTGGGCCTTTAGCCCCTTTTTCCCATGAGATAAGGTGCAACCCCACAAACATATCATCCTAATGCCATAACAAGGGGAATAGGACAGATGAGTAGGAGACAAGATGGAAAAGTGATGGTATGATGGGAGCGGATGATGGCTCTTTAGAAAACCCCCCATCGACAAACCAAAACCTATGGGTACAGGCTTGCTAGGGCACCCAGTCAATCTCCTCAAGCATGGTCAAGTGGGTCAATGTAAGATCCAAGCAGTCGTTAGAAATAAAAGGAATTAGATGCATACATTTAAAGGTTATAATGATCAAAGTGACACATACCATGATACCTGGACCAATTACCTCATGGAGCAAGATCCTTCTCTGATACAAGACCAAGCCAATGGTGATGGATGTTGTTGATGCTGACAAGATGAATTTGATGAAAGAAGAAAAGGATGGGCCCTCTAGGGACATGCTTAGGTCAATCCTTCTCTCATTACTCCATGTCTATAACCTGTGGGCCTCGAGACATGATCTCCTAGTTATCCGATGAAATCAGGGATAACATCTAGCTCCAAATTGGGGATATGTGCTCATCGTAGAGCGCATGAGAACCTCAACATCTCTAGCATAACCTGCAGACCTGCTCAAATTGATAGGGGCATCAATAAAAAAGATGGGGTGGTATTTCCACCCTGCATATATAGACATATATATACTGAAAGATAATCAACAATGCAAAACAAACTACTTACCTACACTTACCTTTGGCTGGATGTTTGGTGTAGTCAAATAACCAATGAAGCCAATCGAACAATGTCTCACAATACCTGCCTTTGTGCTTTATCATAAACCAGAAAAATGATAAATCGAGCAAAAAAATGACTTGGGTTAGATCATATATCATATTGTCGGAAGTCATAAAGTCTAACTCATGGAGGCGGGTGGGAGGGATAAAATCCTGCCGAGTCCATCTTTGAGGAAAAAACTCAATCCACTTCAAAAAAAGTTCATGAGGAGTGAAAGGTCCAGAAAACTGACTCAAAGGGCCTACCAAATTGCTACCTAGGGCATCCTCATGTTCTGAATTCAAGGAAGGGATCGACAAAGATTCAGGAGATGACTAGCAAACTACCAAGGGAAAGTTGAAAAACTGGGATAACTGACTCAAACTTACTGTCTCCAACCGACCCTTGGAGTCTAGGGTTTGCCTAAGAGGAAGCTCAACATAAAAAATGTACTTCCCAACTACACCTTTAATGGACAAGTATGATAAAGTAATAACAGGTGGCTGGAGTGAAAAGTCATGAGAAACCTTCTTTAGGCAAACAATGTTCTTACTTGTATCAAAATCCGAGCAGAGTAGTGGTTGATAATCATCTTCATAAAATAAATCCAAATGCTCAGATGAACAATCATCAAAGTCCTAAAGGTATGACCAAAAATCATCAGGAAAACAAGGTGCTGGGTCATCCTTGGGTTTTTGGAGAGTATGGGTAAAAATGTCATGTCCTTGTTGCCACTGGTGAAGAATAATCTGCTGTGATAATTGCAAAGGAAACACTTGGAAATGACTTTCAATGTCGTAGACAAGATCCATATCATAACCAACTATATCCCACCTACGAGACTTTCAGTGTTTTTCTTGAAAGAAGGTTTACAACTAGGGTTTGCATGCTATTTTCTTGGTGATTTGTAAGTATTTTTCTGCAAAACTTCTTGATTGAATGGTTGTAGTTTAATTTCTTTCATTTATTTATAAATATTGCTGAATCAAAACCCCAGGGGACAAACACACAAGTAGGTCATTGTCTCATGTCCCCTGATAGAAAAACCTTTTAGCCATTGAAGAAGAAGAAGAGAGCCTAGCCATTGCTACACTCTTTCTTTCTTCTTCCCTTAAGCTAGTCGTACCTTTAAACTTCAAGAGGAAGAGGACGTCCCAGGCCTAGGTTATCTGTGCCTAGGGTCATTTTTCTTTTAGGGTTTGATGAAAGAGCCTTGCCTTTGCAACACTCTCCCTCTTTAAAATCTCTTGTCTTGATT
>SNQJ01S0005752.1:31242-50597 GCA_010110895.2 Picea sitchensis
CGAGGGGGTAACCTCCTTTTACCCCACTTAAATGTTCAAGTACAAGATGATTCAAAATGAAAATGTCTCCTTGGTATATATAGGAGACTAGGAGGTATAATTACAACTAATGGCCTAAGGCTGACATAAATAAAATAAAATTACTAATCTAATATGCCCCAATTAAGGGGTAATGAGCCAATATTAGGGCTTAACATGTTCCATGACACATGGAAGCCCACGATTGAATGACATGGAACTTTATTAACTAGTGAAACCATGACATGCCACATGGTAGATCTATATCCAACCACACATGACTGACATATGGCATCATACAATGTGTGACACATGGCAACGAATGGAGATATTACATGTGGCATATTATTGGTTACCTATCATGTGGACCACTGAATCATGTTGATGTGGATGGAGACTCATCAATGAATGGCATGGATGGAATATTATTGGTCTAACAAAATATTAATTATTTAACTAATCTCCCGAGGGGTTGACCTATTAATCTCCATAGTCTCCTTTTAATTATTACTAAGTGTATATTCCATTATTTAATATATACACTAAACAATTTTAAAATCTTGTGCATGTGGGATAAAAATTAAGAATAAAATTCGAATTCTTATGGAGTAAGGCGAATTCAATGCAAGGGCCCACATTTGCCCATAAACTTGATCAACGACTGTTGAGCAACAATTTTGCAGAGACCGTAACTTGAGCTTCGGGTGACGGAATCACGCAAACTTTATACCATTGGAAATTTATTTTTATGAGGAAGAAGATTTTATAAGTTGAAAGGAATGAAATGGACCATATGGTTCCCATAAATGAAAATAACAATCGACTTGTTTTTTGATAACCCTACTTGACAACTCAACTTCACGAGCTCATATATTGAGATTCGAGAGTCGCATTTGGGAAACAATTATATTGTTAGAATGATAAGATGATGAATATAAATTATAAATTGATTTCCATGGTTTAAAAGTTGGATGTCCCATCTAGAAAATTAAAACACAGTTCCCCTTTTAAAAGGGAAATTAATTAAAGTTTTGAAAATAAAATTTTATTTAAAACTTTTATTAAAAACTGAAAGGCACCCATTTGAAATATGCACATGTTAATGATGTGAACTCATTAAAATCACTTAAATGAGTCATTAATTAAAGTGAATGTTTCAAGAAGAATATTGTACGAGAAATTCAAGAAAGGAAAATCCCTAACTACTCAAGTAGTTAGAAGATCTGATTTTTAAAGGGAAATAAAGGGTTTCTTCAAGGGTTCCATTATCATAGGGGTAGGTAAACAAGATCAGAAGAAGAAGATACAAATATCAATATGCATCAAATATTTTTACCAACGAAAAGAGATATCCATATTCTCCACTATTTTTCTTCTTCTACACCATTTATCATAACTTTATGCTTGAATCTCTGAATTGAGCATAAGGCTGAGTTCTTGAGTGTTATTACCGTATTATGAAAAATAATTTCTTTATATGATCATGGAGTATTGACAACCATATATATGACTGTCAGAGATTTTGTAATGAATAACATATTTCATGAATAAAAATCCACAAAGAATTTATTCAGGGTTGATTTCGATTGTATCTTATAACTCTGAGTTTTGAGTATGAGGTAATTGAAATTGACCTATGAAATTATGTTTTTGATATTAATAGTAATACTCTTTTAAAATTCTTTGAGATGGTCAAAATTATTCTCTCCTATTTCTCGTGAAGAAGATATGGATGTATTTGTATGTGATTAACATGATTGTATATTTGATGCTGAGCACAAAGATATTATAATATTGAAGCCCTCCTTCAATCTTTTCTATTGTTAAAAAATAACTTGTTGCACATAAAGATCAGACCAAGTTATTGAAGAACCATTTTATTGAATAAATTCAAGCAATAAAGATCTGTGGTTTGTTGTCTAGCATTCTCCCTAATCCCAGATATTCAAGGATATATCTTTTAGCCAAAGAGGAGTACCACCTCTATAAAACTACAAGGATATTATTATCCACGTGAGGTTTCCATTTCATTCTTAAGAGATTCAAACATCAACACTCATATCCCTACCCAACAAGAGTGTGCATGTGTTCTTGGAATTTGTTTTCCCTTTAGCATGCATGCATTCTAGGAACACATGTGCGCTCCTACTGGATAAGCATATGAGGTAGGAACAATACATATCCTCTTTCTCTCTGAAAAATGCAAACCATCCAAACATATGCATGTAGAAATAACAACATATGGGTCTTTTGTCTTTTTTGTTTGTTTGTTTTTTGAAACAATTTTTTTGTCTTGTTGTGTAATTGGTAGAAAAATTTATGTAATTGGAAAACAAATGTCAGTAGAAAGAAAATTTTTGTCTTGTTTTGGCACACTTGGAAGGGAATTGTTCTCTTTAAACATGGGGAACCTACAAAACTGAGGTAGAAAGTCTTTGAGGAAATAAAAACCCATTGAAAAGGTAATTGAAGAAAGAGAAAAAGGCAAGGTTAGGTATGACAAAATGCATGCTTTCAGTAGAGACTAATCCAAATTATAGTGCAATAGATGACGATGTTGTTTTTCCTCCATCAGCACAATCAAAGCACATGATTTCACTAGAGAAAAATCCAATTCAGACTTCTAATGAACTTCCAATGAATATTTCATCAAGACAAGTTGTTGTGGATTACCATATTATGATGTATTTGCTTGTATATGATTATACAATGGATAAAATTAGAGAGGAAATTGATGCACAACCTTATGGTGAAGAAGTTCCTGTGGTACAAACTCTTATTGGATAGTCATATGTTCCAAAAACTAGTCATGGGAATGTCCACTCTCCTCCCAGAATCGATCCGCAAGTGACTAAAGGGACAAGAACTACTATGTTTGTAACTACACAACAAAGATGCCAACAGTGCCATAATATAGGTCCATCGTCCCTACGTAGACTGAGAAGTGTGCGGAAAAGAAATCCTAAATGCATTCAAGTGGATGAAAGTGGTCTAACATCACTTGAAGGAAATTTATCTAATCGAACTATTCGTAATCATTCATATAAAGTTATTAAATAATATTTTGAACCAAATGATGTCGCTAAATGTCAATTTTTTTTTTTTTTTTTTAAACTATAGGAGTTTGATCATTGTTAGGAGAATTTTAGGCATTCAAATAGTTAAAAGTTCATAAACAAGTCATCATATTGTTAGAAACCTTGTGGATGATTTTCAAAAAATTGGTAAGAAAACTCATTCTAAAGATCATAATGCAACCCGACATGTCTTGTCACAATCAATTATTAGAAATATCACAAGAAAACATCGTTTTCATAAACAAACCTCTCATATCATGAAATGAAATATCTAAACCTTTCGAAAGTATTATAATAGACGAGATAGCCTCGACACAGGTGGCCCAACAGATTTGTGGGCCTTTACTAGTAGGATACCTCATTCTGGCATGAAGTTAATTGGAGTAGTTAAGGGACTATTGTATAATTTATGGAACGAGAACAATATTGCTTCTTCCAACCAAAAAGATATACTAAAATTGATAAGGGAATCTAGGGATTGTGAAACCCACATTAAACACTTTCTTGACATGACATAGACAAAATTGTACGAGATATTTAGGACTGTACATAGTTCACTTAACTTCCACCAAATATATTTCCATAGATGCAAGCCTTGGTATATTCGAATAAACACAATCCGTAACACATGTTGTTGTTGTTACCATATTGAGTATGGTTATTATTATGACACACACATTTTGTGTATTACATAACACCCTTATGCATGAATGCTCAGTAATATTGTTGTCGTCATCATCTAGAGGATTTATTAATAACATCTTATGTACAAGGCTAGAGGGTTGTACATTATATAAAAAATATTTCTTAGATGGGACATGCCCCAAGTGCGATGGAATAGAATTATTGAGAAAATGCATCCATGTGAGCGATGAGTATGAATTAGGGAGGAAGGAGGTTAATATGCAAATATTTAAATATGTCGCATATGATATTGATGGAGGGTATGAAAGGAAAAATGATACAATTGGTGACTTCCAAGGTACACATATGTGAATTCATCAAGGAATTATTTGAAAAGACCCAACAATATGTTTATCATGTCTGTATGGCTCGATGATAGGATGAGCATTTTAGAATATGTAGAGATACATTTCCTATTGCTACTTTATTATCAATGGTTGATTTTTCTAGTAACTACACCCTTCAACTACAAAATGAGATTCAAAGCAAATATTAGCACTTAGAGTAGGTCAACATAATGGTCCATATCAAATACATGCATGGGCCATATAGTAATGAAGACAACATAGGTATATTGAAGGAGTGTCACTTCAACATAAGTGATGATCAGTGCCATGCCTTAGCTTATGTACAAAATTTCTTTCAGTTGTTTTACAATTACCTAAAGGAGAAGAACATACAAATGGATCAAAATTGGATTTGGTCAAATGGTTGCATGAGCCAGTTCAATAATTCCCATGTATTTCAATGGTTGTGTATGTTGCACAAAAAAAACAATGTACCACATATTTGGTACTATTTTTAGACTAGGCATGGGAAAGGGGAGCATGATGGAGAGGGAAAATGCATCAAAATAGAGTTACACAGACAAGAAATGAAGTTCACAACTATTTCCTTCATTCATGATGAAAAATCCATTATTGAAGGATGTTATTCAATAATGGGAGAGGGAACAACAAGGAGGGAAGACCAATCAACCGGGAGAGGACATGCACATGGATATTTTTGGGAGATGGTCGGCGTAGATCAATCACAGTGGTATGAATGAAAAACAATCTATGGAACTCATGGATTCCATTCAGTTCGAACATTAAACAATTCAATAGTTGAAATAGGGATGAGAAAACTCTCTTACTTTTGTGGTACATGTATTAGTAATTAATGGGATGATTGTGAATCCACATACTAGGTTGATAGATGGGATCATGTATCACTCCCCATTGATCAACGTATAACTATGGAATTATCCGAGCTGAAGGAGGAAAAATCAATTATTTTAGCAGATTATGATCACATTTCATATCGCGTACACTTAGATTCAATGAATATTATATTAATTTTGAATAACCAACATGAATGTTGTATGCTTTGTTCATTTAGTGGATTCACGTGTTGGCACTCCTTTTTTTAGGGAACATATACACAGTGGTTTCCCCAAACGGTAATGAATGGGGCACTGACTATTGGTTGGAACATTTCTTAGAGGGAAAGACAACCCTCATGCTCTCATTAACAAACTATGAATGATCCGAAAATCCTTAGATGTAAAATTAGTTCTTAAACATATGTTAACATCATACTAGATTGAGGAATTATGATCATCTTGACTATTTTCAAATATCATATGATTATGCTTACTTATCCATAACTTCATTAAATAAGATGAATAACTTGTGGAAATAAAAAAATATTGAATTATAGAGGAACAAGAACAAAAACAAGACAAATGACATAATACACGAGTTGATAACATAGTTCACCCATCTTGGGCTACGTCTATGGGTCCCTTTCAAATAGTGAGACCACTCTATTAATGCTCAAATGCCAAAATTACAATGAATGGACTTACAAATACCAAATTTTTGAAGAAACCATTCAAGTCCTTTGCTCAATCCAAAAAACATAGGTCACCATTAAATTCCCCTCACAATTCTAAGAAAAATGAGTATAAACTAGACTATGTTTTGAACAAGTGCCCAAAGACCCCCTTTTGCATGCATAATGAAACCATGTATCTCATACATGAAAAATGCAAGATCAAGTTTCATATTTTTTTTTTGCATAAAACGAACATCACCAACAAATTCCTCTCAAAATTCTGAGAAAAATGAGTATAAACACTCTATAGTTTCCTCAGAACTCTATGGCATGCAAAACGAGGCAAGCCAAAACTATGAACACCTGTTGCAATGTGAAACGAGGCAAATATGAACTTGGCATGAAATTGTATGAAAAAAACAGTCTTGGAATGAATGCCCATGTTGTGTCCTAGTCTGGTGCTAGGTTTATATAAGCCAAAAACTAGATCTAAATTCGTTGGCATTGGAGTAATTGAAATTAGTTCCAAACAAAATTGATTAAATATCATTAATTAACATAATTGAAATGGATGGCATAGTGGTTAAACTTTTGGAATATAACCCGGAGGTCATGGGATCGATACACCAAATATGCAATTCATTTTGTATATTTAATATATAGTTGTAACCACCCATACATAACATTAAACCCATGCATGAATAGTTGTGGAGGTTAGCACACCCTTTGAGGCCACAATGGAGATGTCATGTGTCAAGTCCTCATTGGTCCATGTGGCACCAATTCTTCTTCCTGCATCAACACCACATCATCTTCCTAGTCACTTTCCACTTCAACTGCCACCTCAACATACATGTTCCACATTAGCACCACGTCACTCGTACAACCTACCACGTGTCACTTCCAGATAGGTCCAACTAGGTGCCAAAAATGCAAAAAATGAGTGACATGTGGCAGCCTCTCGTGCTTCCATGTCATCATGTTGATGTCATGCTATGCCATTTAAGATATAAATATGGTAGTATGATCCAGGAGGATCTCGATGGCCACCCACCTTGTCCAACTGGCTCAAAATAGTTTTTGGCAACTTACTATTTTTAATAGTTTTTTAGTTCCTGAACTTCTGGGCCCATTTTGAGGGCCTAAATGACGCTTTTACGCTATCATGAACCTCAATGTTATATGAAGGATTTGATTGATCCCCCCTAAATGAATATCCTTTTCAATACCTTTCCAATGAGCTATCGTTCACCCTAAACAAAGATCGCATGCAAAAGTTACGACCCCGGGAAGTTAATGTATGAACTTACCCCAATGGGGCCCACATGACTTTTGGCGCTTCATCTCCTAGGGTTAGGTTTTTGGATGTCTATGGTTTTGGAATGTTTATTGTAAAAATTCCTTCATATCCTCATTGTACTCATCTTCTTGTGATTGAGCATAGCCATCACATCTCTTCTCAAAGATAAACTGCCACCATTCTAGCAAGCTTGTTTTCAATTTGCATTTTACAGTTTTCAACATATTTCTTATTTAATATAAGCCAATTTTTATTGTATATTTGTTATTGTTCACTATGTTTTTGCGTTAATATCATAAATCTTTGGTTCCATTTCATTTCACTCATAAATCCAGACCAGTGGTATCAGAGTGATCTGCTCATTGTCATTTTTTTAATGCATGTCCTCGACACGGTCAATGTATAGAGAGTTGGGTCTCAAGCTTGTTTCTCTCGAGGAAAACTTCTCTCACACGCCCAAGAAACCATCCATGGTGGGTGAAAATAAAGGTGACGGGACAAGAGATCCTTTCAAAATGTTGCTCGAGGAAGCCCTTGAGCGACAGAGAAACGATATGACAGACAACTTTGCACAAATCCTTCGACAACTGCCGACAAGAGACACATCCACCTCAAGTGGAGGCACCACCCCCTTCAAGGTAAAAATCAATTTTGATATTCCTATATTTGAAGGTCAAATAGATGTCGATGCTGTAGATAAATGGTTAAACCTTGTAGAAGGGTATTTTTCTGTCCATAACTTTTTCAATAGAGAAAATATTACATTTGTTCTCTTCAAGGCCATCCCCCATGTCAAATATTGGTGGGAGAATTTGTGTGAGCAAAAGGAAATAGATGGTTCCACATTATTTGCAGTTTCACCCCCTTGGGGTTACTTCAGGGATGTTATTAATGAACAATAGTACCCTATTGGAAGTTATGACGAATTATATACAAGATGGACCACATTGCGGCAGGAAAGAGACCAAATAGTTCCATAGTTCACTAATGTCTTTCATACCTTGCGCACCAAGATGGGTATCAAATATTCTAAGCGACATCTAGTGTTCAAGTACCGTAACAATTTTCATAGATACATTTAGCCAAAAATGGAGTTTTTGGACATCTCATCCTTGGGCGGGGCCTATCGATATGTCGTCAAAATTGAGCATAAGTTGAAACAAAAGACGCGACAACTTGGGTTTGGAAACCTCTCACAGCAGAAGTAGGGCAAGGGAAGACTCAACTCACAGAACAAAGGAAAGAGAAAATATGGGAAACCTCAAGACAACCAATCCAAGCCACAAGAAAATAAGGATAATGGGAAGATGAAGAAAGATACCTGGAAGTGGTGTGACTTCCATAAGAGACATTGGAATAACATTGTTGATTGCCGCTCAAAGAAGTCATTGGTGGCTGAGATAAAATCCTATGAATTAGATACAGGTTCCGACTCTGAGTCAGAACTAGAAAATGGGAGACAAATCATTAACATGGAACCTAGTGCCACCGTTTCTACCACCAAGATCCAACTCGGTGAACTTGATGATCCAGAGGAAGGAGAGTTCCTCTTTCATTCACAAATGTGGGTAAAAGGCACTCTGTTTTACTTCATCATTGATAGCGGTAGCCAAAAGAACCTCATTTCAGTAGAGGTCATCAAGCGTCTATCCCTACTGAAAATTCTGCACCCGCATCCCTACACCATTGGATGGCTCCGTCAAGGAAGTGATCTTTGCATCATCCAACAGTGCCTCCTTTACTATGTCATCAAGCCATTCAAAGATGAGGTATTGTGTGATGTTGCTCCCCTTGAATTTTGTGATCTTATTTTTAGCCAACCTCATTTATGGAAAAATCATGTTGTATATGATTACATGTTTCGTAGTGTTATTATTACTTTGAACAAGAAATTGTACATGATACCCGAGGTAGTCCCACCTAGTATTTTTTCCTTGATATTTTCCAAGAAATGTAGGAAGGTCATTTCTGTGATCGAGAAGTTTGTCTTCTTCATGATTTTCTCTTAGAGTGAGTGAAATTTTGCAGCCACATACATGGCCTCTACGACCGACCTCTCCATGTAGCACAAGTAAGTGTATAAGGTCATGTAAATCTTCTGATCACCTATTGCGGTACCTTTGCACTGTCAGGTCAAGCATCCCATCAATCTAACCCCGGACACACCACTACCCAATGGTCCAGTCTATCTCTACTCTCTACTAGAAAATGAGGAGATCAAGCATCAGATCCAAGAACTTCTCCACAAGGGGTACATCCGACCCATCTCATCACCTTGTGGAAGCCCAATTGTGTTGGTGCAGAAGAAAGATGGGACTTGACGACTCTGCATTGATTATTGGGCCCCAAATAAAATCAAATTCAAGAATTGGTACCTGATTCCTAGAATCGACGATCTCGTTGATCATCTCAAGGGGGGAAAATACTTCAGTGAGATTGATTTGAATTTCGTCTACCATGAGGTCTCAATAGAACTGATAGATGTATGGAAAATTGCCTTCAAGTTAAAAGGTATTTTTGAATGGATTGTCGTGCCCTTTGGTTTGACAAATTCCCGAACAAATTTCATGAGGATGATGGATGATATCTTGTGGCTTTTCACTAATTATTTTGTGGTGGTGTATCTGGATGACATCCTCGTTTATAGAAAGAATTGGGTAGAACACTTGCATCATATTCAACAGGTTCTTCACACTCTACAACAACATAAGCTATATGCCAACATGGAAAAATGATCCTTAGCCATGGACAAGGTCCAATACCTAGGCTATATTGTTGATGCACATGGTGTGCATGTTGATCCATCCAAGATCCAAGTCATTTGTGATTGGCCATCCCCAACCAAACTCACCGAGCTTCAGATATTCTTAGGCCTTGTCAATTTCTATCGAAGGCTTTTGTTTGGATTCTCCCATATTGCATGGGACCTCAACCAAATAACTAGAGGTGGTGGCAAGTAATTATTTTTGTGGGGCATGTACCAAAAAAAGCGTTTGATGATCTGAAGAAGTGCTTGTGCTCCTCCCTAGTTATTTCATTACCTGAATTTCAACAACCCTTTGAGATTGAGACAAATGTTTTAGACTATGTTGTGCGCGCAGTCATCACTCAACATGGCCACCCCATAGCCTATCATAGTAAGACACTATCAAATGTTGTTTGTAAGTACCCTACTTATGAAAAAGAAATATACTCCATTGTGCAAGGCTGCTTCTAGTGGAGGCATTACATTCTCAGAAAGGAGAAAATCATCCACATTGATCATAAGACATTGCAGTTCATGCAGACATAAGGAAAATTGCCGAATGACTGCGTTCAGAAGTGGTCCACATATTTGCAGCAGTTCCACCTCAAAATCAAGTATAAAATAGGAAGTACCAACCAAGTCGTTGATTTACTTAGCCAACCTCCAGTCGTGACACTCAACACAATGCTCGATTCTTGCGACCATGAGACCTATGGATGGCCCCACCTCTATGAGACATATATTGACTTTGCCAACACCTACCAGATGTTGGGAACAAACACAATTATCACCAATTTCCATCTTCAGGATGGGATGTTGTTCCATTTGGGCCATCTATGCGTTCCATCAAGATAGCGAGTGAAGATGATTTTGGAATCCCACTACAGTTGGGTGGTAGGACACTTCGACGTGGAAAATACAGTGGCATTGTTGCAATGACATTTCTACTGGCTGAAACTTTGACTAGATGTAAGCAAGTATATCCAGTCCCGCACTATTTTCAAACTGACCATTAAGAAAAAAGGATTTTACACTCCTCTTCCTACTCCTAATAGGCCTTGGGAATCCATCTCAATGGACTACATGTTAGGTATTCTATCCACTAAGATGGGAAATGACTATGTTTTTTTGGTTTTTGATCGCTTTTCCAAGATGGCGATTATGGACGCATGTAAGAATACAGTCGGTTCCTCAACAAATTTTTATTGAGCCTCTAGTCACTGTTGAACACCAAGCTCACCAAGTCCACTACCTTCCACCCCAGATGGATGGACAAACCGAGGTCGTCAACCAGATGATCGTGCACATCCTGCACATGTAAAATTCCAAGCACCCCCGCACTTAGGATGAGAATCTTCCCTATGTTTGGCACAACTGCAACAGAGCCATACATAGCTCAACTGACCACATCCCATTTCATATGGGGTTGGGATTTCAACCATTGGATCCCATGGATGTTGCACTACCCCTTGCATCCACCTAGGAAGACTCGTCACATGATCCAACTGGAGTTGAAAAATCCACCCAGTTCATTGAGAGAATTCAAAACATCTGCCAACAGTTTCAAGATATTTTACAGAAGTCCAATTCCAGGTACAAGCAATTCCATGATCAACACTGGGAGCTACACCATTTTCAGGTGGGAGACAAAGTTTGGTTGCACTTGCAGAAAGAACGCCTTACATGGCCTCAATGGAAGATTCGTCCACTCCATTATGGACCCTACACCATCACCAAGTCTATGGGTGACAATGCATTTGAGCTCAACCTTCCCCCATTCCTTGGCTTTCACCGAATATTCAATGTGGACCTCCTTCGACCTTATTTTCCACCATTATTGGACATCTCAGAGATAGAAGAATAATTGAAACCAACAGATCTCAACCCTAAATACATGGAATAGGAATCCACTGATCATATCGTGGACACACAGGTTAAGGGAAATCGCCAGTAGAGGATCCATCTTTATCGAGTTGTCAAAGTAGGGCAACTCCTGCACCAAGGCCAGTGGCTCACTCGAGACCAAATTCAAAAAATATTCCTCATATGATGGGGGAACTCAACAGAATGGACACCATTGCTTCCTAATGGGGGATGATTTATCTAGGAGAATCTCAGTGGCCACCCACCTTGTCCAACTATCTCAAAACAGTTTTTTGGAAACTTACTATTTTTAGGAGTTTTTCCGTTCGCAAACTTCCAGGGACAGTTTGAGGTCCGAAACGAAGATGTTTCACGATCAAGAACCTAATTGAAATAAAAAGTCTTTGATTGATCCCCCTAAATGAATCTCCTCGTAAATACCTTTCCAACAAGCTATCGTTCACCCTAAACGATGATCGTATGAAAAAATTACGACCTTGGAAGTTACTATACTAACTTACCCCAATATGGCCCACCCGACTTTTGGTGCTTCATCTCATAGGGTTAGGTTGTTGGATGTCTAGAGTTTTGGAATTCATGTTTATTGCAAAAATTCCTTTGGAGCCTCATTGTACTCATCTTCTTGTGAATGAGCGTAGCTGTCACATTTCTTCTCAAAGATAAGCTACCACCATTCTAGCAAGATTGTTTTCAGTCTGCATTTTACAGTTTTCAACATATTTCTTATTTAATATAAGACAAGTTTTACTGTATCTATGTTATTGTTCACCGTGTCTATGTGTTAATATCACAAATCTATGGTTTTATTTCGTTCCGCTCATAAATCCAGATCATCATGAGACGTGGCATCTTGTGGGCCTACCATGTGGCACCCCCATTTTCCTTATTTTTTCCAAACTTTAAATGGTCATAAATTTATCATACGAAATCCGTTTGAGGTGATTCTTGCACCGTTGGAAATTTTTGAACAAGATATAAGCAATGAATTCATTTTCAATATAATTTTAGAATATCATTTTTTTCAGTATTTTGGATCCTCCTTGATCACTTTGAATGTTTTGGATCCTCCTGGATCACACCTCCCCACTAAATAACTTTTGGACCTCCAAGAGTATTGATCATTGAGAAATGAAGTGAGGAATTTTTCACCTCACTTGTCCATCATCATCCATTAATATTTCTTGGATAATGAGCACCTGACTCATCATGATAATAACAAAAATTGAAACATTATTGTTGACCAATTTAACCATTTCCTTAAATTCACAAACTCCACCATTCATTGTTGCATCTAATAACCATACTCCACTGATTAGTAATAATCTGAACAACAAAATTGAATATAAAAATGCGAAAGAAAATGAACCATCAACATATTTTCCCTTCTTAACATGAGCAACATCAACCAAAGGACATGTTTTTACTTTAAACCATAGGTTGTAAATCTGAATCCTGGATAAGATCATTAACTAGCATGTGCCCTGTAGTGACAACAGTAAAATTAGTATTCATTTTTTGAGCTCTCACAATTAACTCAATCCCATCATCGAAAAGATGATACTTGTTTTGTTCCCTATAGAAAATGGCCTTCCTGTCATACAAGTATGGAATTACCAAAACCATCCCGCAAATTCCAATTGGAACCATGCCTAACTCTACCTCATTGATGAAATTGGATGTGATTGCAAACCATAACTTACATTTCTTTGTTACCTGTACCTGAGAATTATCACAAATCCAACCCAAAGGATATTGTCTTGGATGAGTCCTTATTTCCAATCCCAATTTTTTAACAACTTTCTTTGATATAAGATTTACTTGTGATTCACTATCAACAAGTGTATCAATCTTAGTATGCTTTGAGATAAATCATAAACGATAGGTCATTTATTTTCCTTTCGTCAAGGATTACTTTAGACTTTGTAGAAGAACTACGTGAACTGAAACTTGCAACATAAGATTTACCTTTGATTCCCATAGCTTCAACCTTAGTTTCATCCTCAAAATCTAATCCAAGATCCTTAGGGCTGATTTTAAGAACCCCCCCAAATTTATATGTATATTAAATGGGCGAATCCCCATGATTCACAGGAAAAATTGAAGGCTATTTTATCATTAATATAATATGTATATATACTTTTTTGGCCAATATTTTCTTCAATTATATAATCTTGTAAAATCTTGGCAAATATTTCACTAAATTATAAACTCTTGTAAAATCTTGGTGAACTGTAAAACCTTGTAAAGTTTTGGCGAATTTTTTGATAAAGTATAAAACCATATATAATAATAGGAAAATGTATTCATTAAATTGTAATATACTCATTTTACATATTTGGAAAAATAAACATAATTTGTTCATCCTTTAGACAATGATGCAAGCAGTAGGGGTTATGTTTGTCAAGGTTCCCATTGTACACTCTTGCATATCCCTCTATCAGTTTTGATAATATTTCACCACAAAGTTCATATGTGTTTTTCCTGACCACCACTTCTGTCAAGCTCGGGATATATTAATATTTTGTCTACCACTTCTATTATGGATTCATTATTATTGATTCATCAGTTATGAAAGGACCCTTCAAACAAGTTCATTATAGATGATAGCATGTTATTCAATAGGAGTGTTGTTGGCCCTTGGTTATGGAAGGAATAAAAGAACAAGGAAGAAAAGTTGAAAAGTGAACTTCGCGGAAGACACAATGACTGTCACTGGGTCGAAGTGAGCAAAAGAGAAGAAAAGATGTAGCGAAGTATGGAAATGCAAGCCATTGGATGATGAGATTAAGAGTGACATACTAGCAAGTAAGATGGATCGAGGACAACTCAACAAGTGGAAAAATCCATCGTTGGATGCTTTGGAGCACCGCATGAGAAGGAAGGAAAGACAGGCTGGAGAAGCCCGAAAAATACGAGTCAAGTTGACCTAGGCTTTTAGACACCTAGGGTTTTGGTATCTAGGGTTTTGGCACCTAGGTTTCAGCTTAGGGATGTTAGTGAAGTATTGTAATGTATAAATAAAGGTCAAGAGGACCTAGGTCGGGTTGGTATGATATTGTTGTTGATCTAGCTCTATTCTTGTGGTGAGATATTATTGTATTGAGAGAGAGAAGTGCTAAGTGAGAGAGCATTCTGGTATTGTAATATCTTCAGCTGTGTGCGAAGGTCAAACCTGCAGCTGGGTGCGTAGGAAAGGGAGAGAAAGAGAGAGAAGAAAGAATATCTACTAGCTAAGAGCACAACCAAGAAATGTAGGATCTATCTTAATAAATCATAAGCATTGTTCTGTGGACGTAGCCCTAGAGAGAGGGTGAACCACGTACATCTTGTGTTGTGTGTGTGATTGATTCTCTGATCTCTGTCACTGTTACATTGTTATTTGCATTATTGTAATTAGATCAGATCTATAACTGTGCAGGGTAGATCTAGCTTGGTGAGGGATATATGAATGTTGCCTTGTTGTTGTATTAGATCCACTTGATATTCCCCTGGTTGTAGACATCTCTGTACTGTAACCCCCTCATAGCTTCTTCGGGTGAGACTACAACTACTTCGCAGGTGTTGTCGAAAGGGCCAGTAGCTAGGGCTTGTTGGTGCTCTCTTGGAGTGAACCTTGGGTCTACCCCTGTGCCAACAAATGGTTCCGTTGTCGGGACAAGAATCTTTGTGAGGGAATGTCAAGGTGGTTCCCATCGAAGACAGAGATTCAAAAGTGGATAGAGGATCATGAGAAGGACTTCGCTAAAGCCCAGAACAAGAACCCTAATCTTAGTACAGAGGATTGGTTGGAGAAATATATCTTTACCGATATGCACAAGATCCACCAGGAGCTGTATGAGTGGCTAGCTAGACTAGCAGATGCCCAGTTCGAGATTAGATTTAGACCTCCTATGGCTTGGACATCAACGCTAATCTAGAAGGTTAAGAGACTTGATAAGAGAGTTGAAAGAGTAGAATCGTATAGCCAAGTTGAGAGATACTTTTTCAAAGGACTCAGAGGGAAATTTTTGCGCTTTCTGAAGCTGAGAATCAAGATGTTGTTGCATGAGAAGAACATATTGAAGATACAATAGATTGGCTGGATTCAAAAAGGATAATGTTCAAGAATTTAGACAGTGAAAGTGACACAAAAGCTGGAAATACACGCAATGGAAGAGTATTCAGAGGGGTTCACCTTGAGAACCTGTTTAATAAAAACTACAGGGAAGAGGGTTTCTACAGTGGAGAAGAAGTAGATCTGATGAACGAAGAACACTCAGAACCCACCGAAACAGAGGAAGGACAAGCTGAAGAGCTTCGACGAGGAGAACCTGAAACCTCAAAAACCGCGCAGACCATCAAAGTAAGTACTGTTATTCTTCTTGTCGATTTAGTAGTAAGAAACCAAAGTAATTCTAGTCACCAGAGCATCTAGAGCACTGTCAATACTAGTCCACCACATATTCAGTCAGGAACCCTAGGAAGATCTATGGTAGATGAGATGAGGCTTCCTATCTTTAGGGGAGATGGATCTGAAGAACATGTTCAACACTGGTTCCTATGTGAAGTCGTATGGAACATTAAGAATGTCATAGATGAAGTTGTAAAAAGAACCCAGTTTAGTACCACTCTAAGGGATCACACACTGAGTTGGTACATGAAGCTTATCCAAGGACTTGCGTAGCCTAAACCATTGGGAGAGATCAAGAATGTGTTGATCACAGATTTCAAGAAACCTAAGTCAGAGTCTCAATGTATTACAGAATTGAAGGAGATCAAGCAGAAAGTAGCCAAGCTTGTTTGGGAGTTCGATCAAAGGTTCAAGACCTTAACATGCCAATTAACTTTTCAGATCCCAGATGAACAGAATAAAGAATGGTTCATCGTTTCCCTTTTACCACACATAAAAGTTCCCCTAATGCAGCAGAAGATTGCTTCGCAGGCAGAAGCATTGGAAATCGCTATGAATCTTGAATCAACCCCTATGGGAGAATCCAACTCAGGTATGAGCCAGATCTTGAGCCAACAGACTAGTTTGTCTTTGCAGGTCGAGGATATGAAGACGGATAAGGGGAAGGACAAAAGATAAGATATTTGGTGTGTAAGATGAAGATAATAAGGCCATGATAAGGAACATTGTCCTTTATTCCATGAATATTTGGCCTTAGGAGCATCGAGCCCCTTGAAGCAATTCAATTTGCCCTGGTGCAAATTATGCAGAAATAAGCATCGCACAAGTGAGTGCTATTACATGAAGAGGTATGTTCAGACTCCCAAAAATTTATATTGCACATTCTGTAAGTTTGTGGGGCACAAAAATAGGTATTGTAGGGCCTATGACCTTATACACGAAAGATAGAGGGACATATACAAGATCCAAGGTGAAGCACAACAAGAAGGAACCACTCTGCAGTATAACTCCCCAGGAAGAGGAAATTTCAATCCTTGCGGTGGATACAGAGGATGAGTATGAGGATGAGGAATAGGGCAAGGATGAGGATAGATCATCTGTTACAACTGTGCGCAACCAGGACACTTGTCAAGGGATTGTCAGAATCCTTGCACTACATGCAGCTATTGTAGCTCATTCGACCATGTTATAGAAGATTGCCTTGTGCTACTAGATAAGATGCATGAAAGACAAGGACCTCAATAGAATCCACAAGTGCAATTTATATATGCTGAGCCTCGAATGGAAGACCCTAAAGTTATTTTTATCACTCGAGGAGGCACTGCTATAGGAGAGGATAGAATGACTCAAGAAAAGATTGCAGAAGACTCAGGTATCAGGAAGGCTACAGACAAGACTCGAGCTTTCGATGCAAAGAAAGAAAGACAAATATTTGAGGAAGCAAGACAAGAGTTCAAAGCATATAAAGGTTTCTCATAAAAAACAAAGCTAGAAATAAAAGAATATGGAATGCCTCAGGCATTTGATCATTCTACTTCGCCATAGGAGGGAAAAGAGGTAAGCAAGCTCATGGAATTTTTACACACCTATGTTAAGTTGATTCAAGTTAAAGGCACTTTACAAGAGTTACATACCTTAATAAAATAGTATGAACTAGGAATTGTAGACCCCTTACTGAATAGGGAAGTACATCAAATCAGAAAAAGGAGAAGGAAAAATAAATAATTACACTTGAATGCTCAAATAAGAGAATATGATATAGAGTATGTGGTCCTCAACTTAGGGTCGGAGGTCAATGTCATGATGAAGAAAACTTGGGAACTGATGGGGAAACCAAAGTTGATCTACTCCCCTATCAGGGTTAGGATGGCTAACCAACAAGCTGTCATCCCCTTTGGCAGATTGGAACATGTCCCTATGGACATCGATGGAGTAAGAACGTTCATAGATTTAGAGGTAATTGAAATTGTGGATGACAGTTTCCCTTACCCTACACTGTTAGAAATTGATTGGGCCTTCGATAACTCCACAGTGGTTGATTTGAAGAAAAGATGTATGACATTTGAAATATATGGCCTTCAGGTCATTGCACCCTTAGATACAGATGAGGGTCTGTGATATACAGAGACCATCAGAGAAGAAGACCATGCATATGAACTGGAAAACACATACAAAATGATATCCAAACAACATGATTATATCAACCCTAAAACTGATGGGAGTCTGAGCTTGCAAAGTGAGAGCGCATGTTCATCATATTCAAAAGAAGCGCTCGAGAACTGGTGGAACCAGATGTATGAAGTATCTACCAGAAGATGTGCTAGATTAACCAGAGAAGTTCACTGGATCAGCACAACAATGAGTAACTTACCCACATTTGATGGTTTGAACCCTTTGGAAACCTTCCTATCAAATTTTGAGACAAGTGCACCAACACAATATAGATTGTTGGCAATGGATGAGGCCCTGAAATCCACACCAACAAGATGGTGGGGAACCCACAAAAGAAATATTACAGACTGGGTACAATGCCTAACTTTGATGACAACACGGTTCTGAGCCCAAGTAGAAAGCTGTGAAGTAAGGTACACAGGTCGAAGCTACCCAAAAGACCATGTACGAAGCTGAGAAGAGGGTTGGAGCAATATTCCTCAAGAACAATGGGTACTTAGATTCATTAACACGCTGAACACAACCCCTATCAACTGGTACCTTCAAGTGGAACTGCGCCTCATCACTGCATACTGGAAAGGTATGATTCAGAATTTTGTAACCACTTTTTTATTTGAAAGTGAATATCCTTTAGTAGAACAAGCATTACATATTGTGAGACAAAAGGTATTTGAAGAGGCATACAACCTCCCTATGGGACAAGAAGAGGACGAATGGACTGCGCCTCTCCAAAAATTGCAGAGTTGCTACAACATCAATGTCGACGATGATGATCCCAGGAAGGTAAACATCACTGAAACAGAAGGCCGAAGAGATGTGGAAGGACTGAGAGTTGAGCTACCATGTATTGGTCAGCCAATCAAGATTAAAAAAGTCAATATTGGGACAGAGGAGATGTTGGATTACTAAGAGGGGGGGTGAATCAATAATAATGTAATTATAATCCTTTTTCTTCAAATGTTATATCAATGTAGAATTATTATCCAATAATGAGCAGCAATAAATAAACAATCACACACATACACATTACACCAATGTTTTACGTGGAAACCCAAATCGGGGGAAAACCACATAATGTTTTTTCTTATATGTCTTGAAGAATTACATTCATTGGAAGCACCAACTTCCTTTGTTTTCTAGTTGCAACTGGAAGGAGGCTTCAACCCCCTAGTTTCTTAGGCTACAACCTGAGGGAAGCTCCAACTCCCCAAAAATATGGCTACAACCAGAAGGAGGCTGCAACCCGCAATGTTCTCTGGCTACAAC
>SNQJ01S0005752.1:50607-88568 GCA_010110895.2 Picea sitchensis
CCAAAAATTTAGATTTTACATTTTTTAAACATTCATTTTTAAATTTTTTTATGAAAAAATTGCAATTTGCATTATTTTTCAATCCAAATTGTGTTTTTTCTTTGTTTCCAAAAGTTTTTTTTTTTTTCATTAAATTAAAGAATTGGTTTAGGAATGATTTTTTCCCAATTCAATTATTTTCTTAATGTAAATTATTTAAAAAATAAAATTAATTGATAAATAAATTTTCAAGTTATAACACTTTTATATTTAGGAGTCAATTTTCAGTGTTTCACTTGTAGTGGTGCCAGTGGTTAAGGCCATAGTTTCAATTAGTTAATAGTTTTTAACTAAAAAAAAAATGGTGCTAGTGGTCAAGACCACAGTGAGAATTAGGTCACAATTCAACTAAAGAAAAAAGTGGTGCTAGTGGTCAAAGCCACAGTTTCAATTGCGTCATAGTTTTAACTCAAAAACAAAAATGGTGTCGTTGGTCAATGCCATAGTGTCAATTAGGTCATAGTTTTAACTCGAAAAAAAAGTGGTGCTAGTGGTCAAGGCCAAAGTTTCAATTACATCATAGTTTTAACTAAAAAACAAAGTGGTGCCAGTGGTTGAGACCACAATTTCAATTATGTCATATTTTTAACTCAGAAAAAAAAAAAGTGGTGCTACTAGTAGCATCACTTTTTGATTTGAGGGTCAATTTAATGGTTCTGTCAGGGTTCTATTTGTAATGTCAAGGGCGTGGTTTCAAACAAGTCACAATTTTAAACACCTCTAGAAAAATGGTGCTACTGGTAGCACCACTTTTTGATTTGTGGGTTGATTTTTTGTGTTTTTTACCCAAAAATATGATATTTTTGGTCTAGAGTTCTCGTTTTGAGGTCACAGTTCTTGTTAAGTTGGTAAATTTGTTATTGGATTAGATCGAATCTTGTGGTATATCGATTTCTCAGTTATCATCTTGCTGCTCATTTTCTTCATTCTGAACAAGACCTCCAAATGGAATATTAGATTCATTATGAGCCTCCAAAGAATTATGTTCCATATCAAGTTCATTAGAGAAATTTGTTATATTGTTTTCTCCCCTTCTATCACAATCTGATCGCCAAAGAGCTAGTGCCTTTTCATATGTAAAATTGGTGATATCATACTTTGTTACATACAATATTAAACATATATCCATATGATTATCAAGTTTGTTCCTCATCTTTGACTTAAAAATGACAGTGCACTAAACATTCTCTCATCCTCCACTGATCCCAAAATTATGGTTTGAAAAAAATCTTCTAATTTGAAATATTCTGATATGTTTTCCTATAAGTATTGGCTAGAACCTAAAATAGTCCATAATCTTGTTATTGCATCATATTCTAGAGGATTCTTCAAAACGCAAAATTGATTCCACATTGTTTCTACGAAGTGTGTGGTTTGTTGAAACAATTCTGATTTATATAAAATACCTTCAACATGTTCTCTATGTATCTCAACCTTCTTGCAAAAGTGGTGTACTAAAGTATTTAATTTTTCCACAAAGTCGTGGTTTAAAGTAGTTTGAAAATTTTATTGTCCCAATATTGAGGGTACACCATAGACATGGCCTCCAACAATTCATCTCGAGGAAATCATTCTCTTATCTCCGATGATAGAGATTTTGCAATTTCTATCAAGTTGTGTCTCACTGAAATGACAACATTGTTGAATAGGTCTCTTGACACTGGGTACTCTTTGGTGGTTCGTCCTGTCTTATCAATATAATGATAAGGAACCATATACCCACACACTACCATAAGTATCCCCTTTTCATCAAAATTAAAAAAAATCAGTATTTTCTATATCAATGATTGTAGTCCAACCTGTAAATCGTGGACCTGCAAAATATTATAGCATCATATACAAATTATCCAATGAAGATGTAAATTTTCTTACATTTATGTATTCTGCAATATACATTGTGTGACTTTGAGATATTTTCACGAGAAAATTCATTTCATCTAGCATAGGAAGAATTCCAACCAATGTTAATAATGTATCTATTTCATTTAGTCAAAAGTTTAATATCTTGAGCTCTATCTACACTAAAGCGATGTTCATACATCACCCCTACCAAGGACTAGTACTCACTAAATAATATTTGAGTTGGAGCATTCAATGATATCCATCTTGTATCAACATATTTTAATAGCTTGTTTCCATTTGTAACACTGTCAACATATTTTTTAAACTCTAAAAATCATTTGGGACTATGAGAAAAATATGTATAAGCCTCTCATACAATATCTTCAACTTTTGAAACCAATGGAAACTTGCTTACTGTTTTAAATGCAAGGTTCATCCTATGAGCCATACATTGAATATTCAACATATACGGTTAAGATGATAGTTGTAATTTAACACAAAATCTATTCATTTTCCTTGCATTACTGATAATCCATCCACTCCAACACATATTGACTTATTTGCGATCATTAAATGACCCATACCACCAATTTCCTTCAAACTATTAATAACGATTTCATAAATATTTTCAATTGTAGAATTCTCCCTGATTTTATGAACCCCAAGTAGATAGGAATGTATAATATGGTCATTAACCATATAAATACTCATACGGATACATGAAGCATTATCAATAGTTGTAACCTCATCCAAAGACAATGACAAAAAACTAACATTTGTAATATTCTCTTTCATATCATCCTTTTCTACTTGAGCTAGATATTTTTACCATTCCCAACCACTCATTAAATACCAATGAGAAGATGGAAAGTTTGGAATTTGAAGAAAAGATAGATATTTCATGCAATCTGAATAATTTGTCATAGGATGACCTTTAGATAAGATGTGAAATACAATGCTTAGTTGAATTGTCTTGGATAACAAATTTCTTTGCATCGTCTTTTCAAATAGAGATGTGATGCTTCCTATACATGCATCAAGTTTTTCCTTATTGAATATTTATTTTATTCATCAACATATTTGACATGTCAACATTCCTCAAAAGATTTCCATCTGACAATATATTTCTCCTCGCCATCTACAATTTTCTTTCCATACACCTTTCCTACATGCTTCTCTATTGCATCTAAATTCATTTGAGATGTCATTGGCATGCCAAGTTTCCAACTACATATATTGCATCTAACTTTTGGTTTCTCTTTCTCATTTTTTGGAGTATTGATTCAATAAATGGAAATTTTGAGACCCAATCTGGTTGGAATCCTCACCCTATGTCCCATTGGCCCTTTTGTCTTTTCCGTGAATTGGTTGTGTTATTTTCCAATGAAATATTTTCAACATTTTTACTTCTAATTTATGGTGAAAATGCATTTATCTCACTTTGATCACTAGAGGAAATTATTCCCTTATCTATTAGTTGGATATTAGATGCATTCTCACAAGAGTTGACATCTCTTTCAGTGATAGGTTTCTTAAAAGAGCTCTAAGCATGAAGAGAATGTGGATCCTTGGATTGAGGTCTTTGAAAGTATGATGATAGATCATTTTTTATTGATCTTTTCTTCCCATGATCGGTGTTTGACATCTCAATAAATATTCCAAAAGTGAAATCTGCATGAGAAATAATATAAAATTAGTAAAATTCCTACCAAGTATAAAATTTGTGTATGTATTTATATTTATTGTCTTTTTTATGAAATCAAATTCTCTAAATTATCCTTTAAAAATGGGAAAGAAGCTTGAGGTCAATGAAGCCACACAAATAAATGATCCTCCAATATTTCTAGAATGTAGAGACCATGGTGTATAGGTATATGCTCAACAACATCAATCATTTAAGGATATCATTTGAAACATATTTCCAACCTTTTTACAACAATTTTTCTAGCATGTTTGTAAGTATTTAATATCCTCACATCTAATATTCATATCATCTGCATGACAAAAACAAAGAAACTAGATGTCTCGTGCTCATTGGCATCACAATTATGTATAAAAAACTATTGAAATGAATCAATCTTACTAATACTTTATTTATTTTGGGGGATTTTCTTGTGGTCATCCTATTATTTACATGAAAAATTGGATGTGAAATTTTAACCATCTTTCTAGTAGGGAAATGCTAACCATACTAATACCCTTTTATGCACCAATAAATAATGTTGTTGACAACCATATTTCCTTTCCATCCAAATAAAAAAGACTCAAAGACAAGGCCTTAAACAAAGCTACACCATGCATAGTTAATTTGGGCCTTGTGGCTAGAAAGAAATAACATATATTTTAGAATAAGGAGATGTCCATTTAGGTAGTGCAATAAATAAAATATGTTTATGAAGCAATATGGAATCATAGAAAAGTAAAAACCCCTGGAGTCATCACAAGATTCAATATTTTTTTATTGGCATGGATTCAATCCTTTGGTTAGGTATATATCCTTTGGTTGTGCATGGACGTAGTTATGCAGACATCTAATTCTTGTTTCTAGCAATCTGGTTTGTGATGATCCTGAAATCCCACTACAAAGTCTTGAATCTATAGGAATGTATATATTGGACTACCAAGATCACATACTTAAGACAATTTCACTCACAAGTTTTTGAATACCAAAAGGGAAGAGTTTCAAAAAAAACCCTCCAAAACAAGCATCGAGGACATGTAGAAAATAAAAGGGAATTAGTAATTTACTCTCTAGAGTCTACACCTGAAAGAAGAGCACAAAAGAGAATCAAATTGTTTTGTTAGTTTGTCTCCATGGAAACTTTAAGTAACTAAAGTAATATGATGGTTAATTTATGTATGAATAATCCTTGTACTTGTAGGGAAAGCTATATGGCTACTTCAGTTCTTGTACTCGTATGGAAAGTTATATGTCTAGTTCAAACTCTTGAGTAAAGACAATCATTCAAAGGGTTGCGCCATGTAGTAATAACTATCATATCAAATGGTTATATTTTCTTTAGTGACACTAAGAAAAGTATAGAATATATTTGTAGGCTTTCACTCCCAACTACACTTGTATGAGGTATGGGGTTTTGATACCATAAACATAAATAACAATACCACTACTAACCATTTAAGTTTCTAGAAGCTCTAGGTATTAGCTACATCTTGGTTAACAGGGTGAGAGAAATTGCCTAGGAAAATTTAACATGCATTTATCATCTTCCATTAATAGAAATGGGATTTGAAAACAATGGAGTTAATTAGAACAACATCCTCCCCATAGGAAAACCATAATTTGTAAATAACAAGTGAAAGGAATAACTTTAAGGATGCTCAAGTTGATGAAGCAAACTTTTGGAAATTGAAAATTGATTAGCATTCTATGCCAGAATAAATGAAAATGGCTACTTAGAGGAATTAATAACTTCTATGTTTCTTCCAAGGAAAAAGAACTCCTAATACTTTAAATAGGATAATTTCATTTTCATGGTTTTCTAGACTTAACAGTAGTTGTTGACTTGCTTTATGAGTAAACATTGAAAACTTGAAGACATCATTTGGTTTCTACCTTTAAATTTGAGTGAAAAAATGAATGTTTACAAACTAAGTAATCCATTGTTTCTTGAAATGACAAACTTTTGTAACTATTCTTCACCCCTAACAAATTTCTATGGCTATTATTCATTTCCCCAAACAAACATTCACTTCTTTCAGGAAACCTAGCTTTTTTCCTTCTTTGGTTTGAAATTTCAATTTTATAAAATCTTGTATCTCTTAACTCATTTTTTTTAATATGAAAAATGCATGGAAGGATATAAAAGAAATAGAGACCAAATGGTTTCTTGCAATGGATATGCAAGCTATAGTGGATATGTTGGTTTCTCTCCACCTTTTATAATTATGAAATATTATAAAATATTCCTTTTAACTAGAAGCTTGATTATGGTGGTTCTAAATTTGTAACAATGTACTTCAAGTCATTACTATGCCCACTGTAGTTTCTTTTGGGATTATTTTTTGGATATATTTTCATTTGATAAAGGTTGTTTTTTATGTATCAGAAACTAAGAAATGTGACATGGTTACAATCGTAATATTTCTCAATGCACCTCTGATTATCCCATAGAAGGACACAACTTCTTTTAGGGAAGAACCTGTATGTGTGATTACCCCATGTCTATTAATAAGTTTTTAGTATGTTTTATAGATGTGTTTTAGTATTGAGAATTATATGGCATTGGAAAATCAAAGGGGGAAACCATCTCTAGTGAAATTATCAGCTTCAATTACATAGCCTCTTCTAGTACTACCATTATGTCTGCCAATTATTTTAGTCACACCATGGAATCTACTTTCACAACCTATTCAATTGAGCCAAGTGTTGACGATTAAAATCGCAACAAGGATTTCGCCCACAAAGTATTGCTAAAACCTATTAATTATAAGCTAATGATATATATAATACTACTAGGTGGGACCCCTTGTAGATTGGAGGATCAAGTTCTTATTTTATATTCATGCTACTGTTCAACACTGCTTACAAGGATCTACATGATTGATGGCAAAATGTTGGTTCTATTGCAACAAATGGATGATGGATAAGGCATGCTATGTGTTGTTGCTATTTCTCTAGGCTCTAATGTCATGTCATAATGGATTATGATATGCATGGTTACCTTTTCTATTTACTCCTTGATTTATTACTTATGACACCTGTAAAAGATACATGTTAGTAACAACAAATAAGATCAATTAAAAAGAATAAAACCATATGAACAAAATCCAAAAGAAATGAACTATGCTACTATGCCATATGATGTTGCACTATGCATTTGAAGTTTAAAGGAAATGGTGTTAGTCTAACTAACAACGTTAATGACTATGCAATATATTGAATCATTTGAAGGCACGTTTGATATGTGTTATGATATGTTTGGCAATGGTTAATGTGATATATGGCGGCACACTTGGCAAGTGATTGATGGTAGTTTCAAGGGATAGATTAATTAAGTGGATTAATGGAGGGATAGCTGGGATAGCTGGCGTGTACTAAGGAATTGAATGAGTGGAGGATGGAAGCAACGTGAATTTACTGCACGTCACTCCATACCTCTACCAATGGAAGTCACCCTAGCTTGGCTATTGTTCAACTGTGCTTCACTGTGGTTAAGCTCCGATTTTCAGGCAAGGGAAGAGCCGCTCGACCAATCTCTCATTTTTAAGGATTTTGGTTACAGGTATGTCTTTTTCGCCATCCATGAACCCTCTCTGGTTATGAAATAGGTATTTTCTTGGTGATGTATGGATCTGTTCTTTTCTTAATATTGGCAACTATTTAAACTTGTGATGTTTCTTTAGATTGGATTGTTTGTGTGGTTTTCATTGCAAATGAAAATGATGGTCGAAGTCACAATTTCATTGATTATTCTGAATGCTAGAAACCAAGAAGGCTCTCTGTCATCCTTTATAGTTTTGGTTGAAGGGTTTCATTCAGTCCATATTGGTTGTCTGTCTCCACACTTTTCTTATCACCATACCTAGTTGTTCTGTTGTTATGGGGTTGTTGGGCTTGAACCACCTTGTGTCACTGCATATCGTTTCACCTGGGTATGGGTTTGTTCATGACTTTGATGTTTACGTAATGGGTTATGATGGTTATTATGCCAAGGGGCTTGCTTAAGGTTGATTTCTATTTCTTGGCTTTATTTTATCTCAACATTCTTTGGGTTGAATGGGAAAACCACGAGGGTTATTCCCTGCATGCTCTCAGTGTTATTATAGACCAAATTGAAGCCTCTGCTCCTCTGTTCATAGTCTCTCCTATCTCGTGAATTGTCACCCTGTCTATGAATTTATTGGTGGTCTGGCCTATGTGTCCACCGTATGGTCTCGGAGGCTCTCATCCACTGTTGGGGGTCGACTCCAGTCTCCCTGTGGTGGTCCACATGGCAAACCCTTGATTACTCAAAGCTCAGTTTTAGTAAATGGATCCCATTATATCCTGTTGGGTATAATGTTGATTGTTATGAATTGGTGGGGTATTTTTTACCATGGTTGATTGTTGGCTCATCTCTGTTGATTGTGTTGAAAATGGTTTTGGTTATTGGTATTTAGTCACTTTATTGATTATTATAATAGTCGAATCGATAGCTCAACATGGTTAATTGGTTGATTTGAGAAATGGGATTGAATACAGAGTCGTTGTCTCTTATATTGTAATTATTGGATTGTTAACCCAACATTATTTTATAATTGATTAAGTCACAACGATGCTTCATGCGTGATGCGTTGGTATGTGTGGGTTTCCACAACATGTTTAAGTTGAATTGATGGTTGTTGTTACTATGTGTCTTAATTGCAAATCGAGAGTATTGCAATTTAAAAATCATGATAGTCCTAACTTGGTTGTCCACTGCATATGTTTATGTATACCATTTGGTCACACCATCAGACATGGGCACGAGTTTTATAACACTATGAGTTCCTTGCAACTTGATTATTAAATTGTTTAGGGGAATGAAATCGGGCACGATTTTTTTTTCTGTGTTTGATTGAGGAAATAATTCATAGACATTGGTTGACATTTTGATGCTAAACAGAGTGGAAATAAGTGACTGTGTGTTCATATGGAAATTTGTTTAAATATTAAATGGGACAAATGAGAAGAGACAAAAATCTTATACATATTGTTTTGGGAGGCAAATTGTTTTGAGTTTGATGACACTGTGTTAAAAATTTAATTACAAACAGTGAGCAAGTTAATACACATATATGATTAAATTATACATAGTGGTTGCTTAATTGATCACAGTGATTATTTGGTGAGTGTTAAATATTTTTAATTTAATATAGAATGGTTTATGGATTATTTAATTAATTTAATGAACAATATCCGCTCTCTTTCCCTACCAATATTTCACTTTTCCCTAATGACAATCCCCTCACCTTCCCATATTCATTACTCACCCCCTATTCCTAAAATTAATTATAGTAAAGAGGAGCTTTGTATTGTGACAGTTTAAGATCATAGGGATGGATTACAGTGATGGGTTATTTGGTTTACATTTTAGTTGATTGTTGTTGTCAATGGGCAGTAACCAAGTTCTTTTCCCCCTCTTTTTAACATTTTTAGCTCAATACAAACCCCTCACATATCCTAGAACCTTTGTTCACCCCTTGCTCATTGACAACGGTTAAAAAATTTGTATGGATTGGATTGCATGAGTCTGATATGTTGCTGAGCCAAAATTTATTTCATATTTAAAAAAGAGTTGTCATGTATGGTTGATAAAGAAACTATTTTCTAATCAATTATGCATACATGAATGAGTTTTTCAAGAAAAAGGTTGAAAAATGAGGCCCACCATGCCCCTAACAAAGGGAAAGCCACTATTGCCCCTTCTTCACCTTCAAATAATTCTGATAAATTTGTGTCCTCCCACATGCATTTGAAGGACAATTGCTCTCATGTGATCAATGAGATTAGGCCTAAAGGCTCCACACAGCCTAAGGAAAATTCAAAGAAATTAAAGGGTGATAACAGTGACAAGGGAAAGATTGCCTCACAGACTGGAAAATATGGATTTTAAGTTTTTATTTATTTATTGTTGATGAAAGTTGACTTCAGAAGGTTTGGACAACATGTTTTTTTTTGTTTGTTTGGATATATGAGTAATATATTTTTTGAAAATAATTTCAAATATCAATGGGATAAATTGTCAAGCATGAATGTGATGATGGGAGTCACAAGGGGTCCCACCTACTAGTTATTATTTATTTAAGACCCTTATTATGATTTATTAATTTCCCCCCTAACTAAAAAGTTGGTTGAGTTTTTAGTTAACTTAACTAATGAAGTAGTTCAACTACTTCAACCAATTCTAAATTGCTTAAAAGAAAAATGAAAGGGAGGAACAAAGGCAGACACAGAAGGAGAAGAATACTAAGGTTTTATCTTTAAGTTTGTGTTGAGATAGTTCATTTTTCATTCATTCCTTAATTTATCACAAGCCTAATTCCTTTTTATGATAACAGGGTCTTATTGTAGACAACAAGATTCAGGGCTGAATTACATCATTCAGACACTTGTTTTTCAAAGGTGTTGATTTATCTTTGATAGTTTGTGTAGACTTGTCTGTTTGTGAATTATTTTTCATGACTGACAAAGGCTATTGTCTAGAGTCGAGTGGGAAGCAATCTGTGGCAAGATGATCCAACTTTTAGAGTTCAATTTTTTATTTTCTGTCAGAGGTCCTTTTGTATGTTTCATCGGGGACGTCTAAGTTTGACTTTGGTCCAAAACTTCTTCACAAAATTTTGTAAAGAGAATGAATATTTGATGAATTGGAATGAAATAAATGATTGCTTTATGTCTCATCTGTCTTGATTACCAACTTGGTGTCTTTACTTCTGTCTCTACATTTATTCAAAAAATCATATAAATAATGAATTTTCCAACAAGCATTTATTTATAAAAATACTAGCCTAAGAACTTCTAATCAATAATTGTGAGTTAGGATATTAATTTTGATGGCTATAAACATAGGGTGACATTCCCGTCTATTTTTCTTTAGCCAAGCATAATCTGAAAATGCTTGAGTAAGATCATTTCATATATTTTCCTCAACATTTATTTGGCGACTATACTGGGGAGATCTTGAATATCTTTCTGGTTAATATTTATGCTTGATTAGCATCGATACATTTTTTTTTTCCTGATATTGATTCCTTGACTGTTTTATTGCTTAATGACTATGCATGTTGCAAGGTAGCCCAATATTGAGCCTGGTCTTCAAGATCAGACTAGCATTGCTTTGAATCTATTTAACACCATTTTAGACACTGCCAATACTCGTGCTGAGCTTAATCATTCATGGGAAGCGATTGAACGAGATATTAGTTCCCAAGAACATTGGGAAGTTAGACATAGACAACCTAGAAATCAACAATAACCTTCTTGTTCCTTCAGTTTTGGCCTTTCTTTCATGTCCTTAGACTCTCTTGTTTCTATAAGAAGAAGAGGCTTATCACCTGAAATTAATCCTATTACTGAAATAGGAAGAAGAAACGTTGTGTTGTCAACCCAACAAAGTGCTCTAAGGAGAACTTTGTCTGATTCACCTAGCTCGTCTTTTTATCCCTCACCTATCATCCACAAGATGGCATCTAGTGGTGGCTCTAGTGGCACTGGAAGTGCTTCATCCTATTAGTATTCATATTCGTCAGTGATTGGTACCTTATATAGCCACCATATCCTTGTCTAATCTACCACAAATCCCACCAAAGTCATTAAAAAGTATGGACCTTTTCAGTTTGAAGAAGATGCCACAACCACACCATGGCATGTGTCCTCTCCTCTTAACCTAGCACCTGCTACTCTTCCACTTCCTAAATTCAAAAAGCATCTCCCTAGGTTTTTGAGAAATAACATTGTCACTACAAATGAACACCTGGTGGAATTTTCTAATGCTTTTCACAACATAGGGGCAAATGACAATGATACTTGCATGTGCTTATTTGTCAATTCCTTGGAAAGAAAGGCTGCAACCGATTTATTTGACATTCCTCCTAATATTCTATCTACTTAGGAGGAGTTAATCTATTGGTTCATATCCACTTATGGGAAATCTAAAATCCCAGTCGAGAAGCTACAGGAATACAATAACATTGCCTATAAATATGGTGAAACCATCAATTCCTTCAACTTGCGTTTCACTAAGTTATAAAATCAAATCCATGAACTCATTCAACCTCATAACCAAGCCACTTTCATGAATTACTACAATGCACTACCTTCCCCCTATCAACATAGGCTTGAGGAAAAATCCATTGATAATATCGGTTCCTCTATGCATACTTGTTTAGAGTATGAAGAACAACTTGAAAGAACAGGCCTTCCCGAGGGAGAATCGGTTAAATAGATATACATGTCCTCCCTCTTACATCTATTACAAGATATGAATAATCGTATGATAACATATGAGCGAAAAGGAACTGTATCCCCTCTCACCCCTGGAGATTCATCCTCTTCTGCATCCCCCTTTAGGAATCCAATTGAAAATAATGTTCAACCTGAAGACATATTTCCTCAAATTTGGTGTAACTTTTGTGAGGAACACCACAAGGAAGCCACATGTGAGGTAAGGAAGAATTCCATGGATAAGATCTTTTGTAAAAGACCAGAAACTACCATCGTTGTTCTGGATTTTGCAGAGCCACAATATGTCTTGATCATCAATACTAGGAACAAAGCCTATGCCCCCAAAGGAAAATTTGACCCTCCCCGCAATTCTTCTAGCTTGAGCTCATCCTCACCCACTGCTACTGTTCAGGTTCCTACGGTTTATGATAGTCAAGAAAAAACTCCCCCCCTCTCCTCTTCCAAGTACAATATCTTGAATCAGTTGGCCAACATCAAAGCATATGAAACCCTTCTGGACATGGTTGTTGTCCTTGAAAAACAGAAGCATATGAAACAATTCATGGAAGGAAAAGCTTACGCTGTATCCAACTTCTCTGAAGAGGTGAATGAAGAGGATTCGTCTGTAAATAAAGTAGGTGTACATAACTTTAGATACCCTATAAAAAATCCTCCTTTTTATATTTTTGTAAAGATTATGGTTAAGATCGCCCATTGTTGCCTCATTGATGGCGGTTCGGGCCCAAGTGTGATGTCAAAGACTATTATGGAAGAGCTAGGATTGTCTTGTACAAATGAAAACACTAGAAGCATTCTCTCCTATAATAGTCTACAAAAAACAACCATAGGCGAGATTAAATATGTGACCTTAGTTTTGTGCACACACCCTAAAATAAGGACAACCCTTATTATTCAAGTAATCGACATGCCAGTAAGAAATTACTCAATCATCTTGGGAATAGATTGGCAAGCCTTAACAGGTGGATACCTCTCACTCGATGGGACACATTTATCCATTCCACGGAATCGTAAAAACATTATAGTCCTTAGAGAGGGAAGGATTTCACCTTACATAGAGAGTGTCCCACAACCTAATGTAAACTATATCGAAGAGGACCTAGGAGTGTATTCCATATTTTTTGAGGAGGATAACATTCCCTTGGAACAAATCGATTTAGATGATGATATGTGGCACATGCACTTTGATGGTTCATGCTCTAATGAAGGTAATGGAGATGGAATTATCTTGATTTCCCTTGTAGGGAAAATTCATAACTTGTATTAAAGGTTGGAGTTTTTTTGTACGAACAATGTCGCTGAATTCAAAGCTTTATTACTAGGCATTGAAAACACCTATAATCTTGGTTGTGGTCACCTCTCAGTTTTTGGAGATTTTGAGCTTGTTGTGAACCTTGTACGTAAGATATACTCTCCTAGCAACAAGTTGATGACATGATACACCCAAACTGTTTGGGAACTTATCTTGAACCTATTATATTTAAACATCACTAATGTTAAGAGGGAATTGAACTCAATGGCTAATCAGTTGGTTGTTTTTGCAGCCTCTCCTACTCGGAAACTTCTGCCACATAGACCTGATTGTACTTTTCAATCTCTATATCATCCACATATCCCTGACATTATAGAATCTTGGTAGGTCTTCCCTAATGATGAGAGAATTTATGATTTCATTCAAAATGAACCTTTTAAGCCCAAGGAAATTATATCCATAGAAAATGACAGGATTCCTAAAGGCTTGAGTCCCCTAGAAAGTTTGTTTTCATCAAGTGATGTAGGAAATAAAGAGAAACAAAAAGAAGAGGAGTCAAAGAGGAAGGTGGGTGAAACCATATCCTTGAACATTGAGACACCTGAGGCTCCAAAGAATGTTAAAATAGGTGGTCAATGTTCTGATGAAGAGAAAATGAAGTTTGCCAAGCTACTTAGTGAATTTCAAGATGTTTTTGCTTGGTATTATGAGGGTCTTCTTGGTTTTGATCCTGGTCTTATACAACATGCCATCCCCATCAAGGAAGTCATAAAACCAGTTAGGAAAAAGAAAAGACTTATCAACCTTGCACCAGAAGAAACTATTCTAAAGGGATTGGAAAAAATATTGAAGACTGGTATCATCTTTCCAGTCAAGTATTCGGAATGGGTTTCAAATTTGATCCCTGTCCAGAAAGACATTGAACGTATAATATTTGGCGTTGATTTTTGCGTAGTTAAGAGGGATATTATGAAATGTTATTCTCCTCTCCCTAACACATAAATAATTTTGCAGCAAGTTGCAGGATCACAACTGATGTCCTTACTTCACGGTTTTTCTGGTTACAATCAAATCAAGGTAAAAAGGGAAGATAAATATAAAACCACCTTCATTACTCATTGGGGTACCTTTGCTTATGAATGCATTCCCTTTGGTTTATCTAATGAGGGTGCCACTTTTAAAAGATATATGCAAATAGTTTTCGACGATTTCATCGGCAAGATCATTTAGATCTACCTGGACGACTTAACTATTTACTCTAAGACCCCATCAGATCACTTTGGTCTTTTGAGAAAAGTTCTCATGTGATGTAGGAAATTTGGCATCTCTCTAAATCCTTCCAAGTCCATTTTCAACGTTACCAAGGGCAAGTTGTTTGGACACATTGTCTCCGATTCAGGAATAAGCATTGATCCTGAAAGGATTGATTCTATCCTTAATCTTCCTGATCCCACTTCCAAGAAGGAGGTTCAAGATGTTATGGGGGTCATTAACTTTGCCCGTAGGTTTTTTCCATATTTTGTTTCGATGGTCAAACCAATTCATAATTTTCTTAAGAAAGATTGATCTTTTTCTTGGATAGATGATGTTGAAAATTCTTTTAAAGGGATTAAGAAATAAATCAATTCCGCACCAGTTTTGGCGAAGACGAATTTTGAGAAGGGATTCATGATATATACTAATGCCACCGAGGAAGCATTTTTTGTTGTCCTCATGCAAAATGATGACCAAGATAATGAAAAACCAGTGGCTTACATGAGTCAAAGTTTGTTTGATGATGAATTTAAATATTCTTTTATAGAGAAACATGCTTTCTCTCTTGTTAAAGTTGTTGAAAATTTTCATCACTTCATCTTAGGTAAGCACACATTGGTAAAAGTCCCTTTACCTGCTGTCAAGTTTCTTCTCTCACAGAATTATTTTTCAGAGAAGCTTACATGTTGGTTTGCCAAGATCCAGGAACATGATTTGAATATCATGACTTCTACCACTATTAATGGACGTGACATATCCCTTCACTTAGCTTAGCATGCTGAGAATAGTGAAGAAATTGATGAAGAGGATAGTTCCCTATCAACTCTCTTCTACATTGATAACCAGATCCTCCATGTGTCTGAACATCCTTGGTATAAGAATTTGGTTTAGTACTTACAAAACCAAAGATGTCCAGACAACTTAGACACTCATCAAAGGAGAAGGCTCCATCTTGAATATGAAAGATACTTCATTATAGAATACTTCTTGTTTCGAAGATCTGTTGATGGTGTGATGCTACGATGTGTAAACAATGAGGACACACATAAAACGTTGCAAGAAAATCATGGTTCCTCAAGTTCTGTTATTCATGTAGGAGGCCATTTTTCTACTAAAACCATTGCTTTCAAAATTATTAGGAAAGGATACTATTGACCTTCAATTTTCCGTGACTCTTATGTTTTTTAGAGATATTGTGCCAAGTACCAAAAATTTGTAGGGAAAGAACGCCTTTCAGCCATGCCATTACAACCTGTCCTCCTAGACTTTCCCTTTTCAAAGTGGGGATTGGATTTTATTGGTCCTATTAATCCTCCATATTCAACAGGACAAGTTTTTATTTTAGCAACCACATACTATTTTATGAAATGGGTTGAACTTGTTTCACTTAAGAATTCAACAGATGATCAGGTAATTTATTTCCTTGAAAATAACATTTTTTCCAGATTTGGTCTTCCATTGGAAATTATTACAGACAATGGTCCTGCTTTCATTTCTGCTAAGATGAACAAATTTTTAGCTAAGTTGGGGGTTAAACATTTCACCTCGTCATCTTATTATCCCCAAGGGAATGGGCAGATTGAGTCTACCAACAAACATCTGGTAAGAATCGTTAAGAGGCTCATCAAAGATAAGCCCCGTCAGTGGCACACTCTCCTCATTTACACCCTTTGTGCAGATCGAACTACCACGAAGGTGAGCACCGGTTGCCCTCCTTTCCATCTTGTTTATGGTAAAGAATCCCTCTGGCCAACTGAGCTGGAACTTTCTTCTTTAAGGCTGATGCTATAGATCGAAGAATTAAATTCTTTCGATCTTTCAGAAATGATGAACACACTCCTAGATTTGTAAGAGCAAAGGATGTTTGCTTTGGATAATATTAAAAGGAGGCAACAAAGTTTTACAAAGTATTTCAACAAGAGTGTCAAGACTTTCAAATTTAAGGTCAATGAAAATGTATTACTATGGGATTAAACTCACACTGATAAGGGAATGCATTCCAAATTTCAAAAGTTATGGCTGGGTCCTTTCAAGATCGCTTTTGTTTTAGGTACTAATTCTTATATTATAAAATATTTAGAAGAGTGATTGTTTTCCTACAACACTACCGATTCTCACTTGAAGCATTAAGTGGAACCAACTTGAAAAGTTCTAACGCTGTTTGAATTTTCTGTATGTTAGTAGTCTAGCTCTGCTTTCAATTTTTCATTTTTTTTCTTTTCTACTTACATTAGTTTGATTTTTGCATTTTGTTTTAATCATTTACTACTGCTTTTATGTTCTATCATTTTATTTCTGCTATTTTAATTTTGCAGTTTTATTTCTGTCATGATTTTATTGCTTACTATATTTTAGTTGATTTTGGTCAAGAGCAATATGTTGGATCAGTTCTGCCACAAATTCACTCCTGCAAGATATTGTTGGCCAATAACATCAAGCTTACACAATTGTCGTGAAGTTTTCCTTGAAAAGAACACTTGAATTTGTTATCTTCTTTCACTGCTGTCTTATAAAGAAATTGGTTATCTCCCGCTTATGTTTTCCATTTCTTCATCCATTTGAGAAATAAAAGAACAAGTCAATTAATTTTTCTCCTTGAAGTAAAGAGAAAAATATGGTTGAATGATTATGCATACAGGGATAAAACCCCTCATACTTAACATTTTTCATGAGCTATTTCCAAATTCCCGATCATTTTTCCATTAAATCTGGTCACTTCCCCCTGTTGCATGATAATTTTTGTTATATCTTCTTGATCTACTATTCTTGGTCTACAAAACCATGAGTTCTGAGATCTAAATCTGTTGAAAACAAATTTCCCTGTGGAGTCGCCAGTTTGTTGACAATTAAAATCACAACGAGGATTTCGCCCGCAAAGTATTGCTAAATCCTATTAATTATGAGCTAATGATATATATAATACTAGTAGGTGGGACCCATTGTATATTGGAGGATCAGGTTCTTATTTTATATTCATGTTGTTGTTTGAAGTTATACAATCAAATCCCTGAACTCATTCGACCTCATAACCAAGAGGATTTCATGCATTACTACAATGCATTACATTCCCCCTATTGACATAGGATTGAGGAAAAAACCATTGATAATCTTGGTTCCACTCTGCATACTTGTTTAGAGTACGAAGAATATCTTGAAAGAATAGGTTTTCCCCAGGGAGAATCAGTTAAATAGACATACATGTCCTACCTCTTACAGCTAGTACAAGATATAAATAATTGTATGATAGCGTATGAGCGAAAAGGAACTGTATCCGCTCTCACCCATGGAGCTTCATCATCTTCTGCACCCCCCTTTAGAAATCCAATTGAAAATGATGTTCATCCTAAAGCCATATTTCCTCAAAGTTGGTGTAACTTTTGTGAGGAACACCACGAGGAAGACACATGTGAGGTAAGGAAGAATTCCCAGGATAAGATCTTTGGTAAAATTCCAGAAACTACCATTGTTGTCTTGGATTTTGCAGAGCCACAAGATGTCATGATCATCAATACTAGGAACAAAGCCTATGCCCCCAAAGGCAAATTTGACCCTCCCTGCAATTCTTCTAGCCCGAGCTCATCCTCACCTGTTGCTACTATTCAGGTTCCTATGGTTCCTGACATTCAAGGAAAAACTCCCCTCTCTCCTCTTCCAAGCACAATATATTGAATCAGTTGGACAACATCAAAGCAGATGCAACCCTTCTGGACATGGTTTCCATCCTTGAACAACAGAGGCATCTGAAACAATTCATGGAAGGAAAAGATTTCGTTGTAGCTAACCTATTTGAAGAGGTGAATGAAGAGGATTCATCTATAAATAAGATAGGTGTACATAACTTTAGATACCCTATAAAAAATCCCTCTCTTTATATTTCTGTAAATATTATGGATAAGATCTCCCATTGTTTCCTCATTGATGGCGGTTCGGTCCCAAGTGCGATGTCAAAGACTATTATGGAAGAGCTATTCTTGTCTTGTACAAATGAAAACACTAGAAGCATGCTCTCCTATAATAGTCTGCAACAAACGACCATAGGAAAGATTAAAGAGTGACCTTAGTTTTGTGTGCACACTCTGAAATAAGGACAACCCTTAGTATTCAGGTAATCGATATGACAGTAAGAAATTACTCAATCATCTTGGGAAGAGATTGGCAAGCCTTAACAGGTGGATACCTCTCACTCGACGGGACACATTTATCCATTCTGCGGAATGGTAAAAACAGTATAGTCCTTCGAGAGGGAAGGATTTCACCTTACATCTAGAGTGTCCCACAACCTAATGTAAACTATATCGAAGAGGACCTAGGAGTGTATTCCATCTTTGCTGAGGAGGATAACATTCCCTTGGAACAAATTGATTTAGATGATGATATGTGGAACATGCACTTTGATGGTTCATTCTCTAATGAAGGTAATGGAGCTGGAATTATCTTGATTTCCCTTGGAGGGAAAATTCATAACTTTTCTTACGGGTTGGAGTTTTCTTGTACGAACAATGTCGTTGAATTCAAAGCTTTATTACGAGGAATTGAAAATGCCTATAATCTTGGTTGTGGTCACCTCTCAATTTTGTGAGATTCCGAGCTTGTTGTGAACCTCATACGTAAGATATACTCTACTAGCAACATGTTGATGAAATGATACACCCAAAATATTTGGTCACTTATCTCGAACCTATTATCTTTCAACATCACTCATGTTAAGAGGGAATTGAACTCAATGGTTGATCGGTTGGCTATTTTTGCAGCCTCTCCTACTATGCAACTTCTGCCACATAGACCTGATTGTACTTTTCAATATCTATATCATCCACATATCCATGACAATATAGAATCTTGGAAGGTATTCCCTAACGATGAGAGCATTTGTGATTTCATTCAAAATTAACCTTTTAAGTCCAAGGAAATTATATCCATAGAAAATGACAAGATTCCTAAAGGCTTGAGTCCCCTAGAAAGTTCATTTTCATGAAGTGATGTAGGAAATAAAGAGAAACAAAAATAAGAAGATTCGAAGAGGAAGGTGGGTGAAACCATATCCTTGAACATTGGGACATGCAAGGCTCCAAAGAATGTTAAAATAGGTGCCCAATGTTCTGATGAAGAGAAAATGAAGTTTGCCAAGCTACTTGGTGAATTTCAAGATGTTTTTGCTTGGTCTTATGAGGATCTTTGTGGTTTTTATTCTGGTCTTATGCAACATGCCATCCCCATAAAGGAAGGAATAAAACCAGTTAGGCAAAAACAAAGGCTTATCAACCCTGCACTGGAAGCAACTATTTGAAAGGGATTGGAAAAAATCTTGAAGACTAGTTTCATCTTTCCAGTCAAATTTTCTGAATGGGTTTCAAATTTGATCCCTTTCCGGAAAGCCACTTAACATATAATATTTGGAGTTGATTTTCACGTAGTTAAGCGGGCTATTATGAAAGGTTATTCTCCTCTCCCTAACACATAAATGATTTTGCAGCAAGTTGCAGGGTCACAAATGATGTCCTTACTTGATGGTTTTTCTGGTTACAATCAAATCAAGGTAAAAAGGGAAGATAAATATAAAACCATTGTTATTACTCGTTCGGGTACCTTTTCTTATGAAGGTATGCCTTTTGGTTTATCTAATTTAGGTGACACTTTTAAAAGAGATATGCAAATGTCTTTCGACGATTTGATTGGCAAGATCATTCAGATCTACCTGGACGACTTAACTATTTACTCTAAGACCCGATCAGATCACTTTGGTCATCTGAGAAAAGTTCTCATGCGATGTAGGAAATTTAGCATCTCTCTAAACCCTTCCAAGTCCATTTTCGACGTTACCGAGAGAAATCTCCTTGGACACATTGTCTCTGATTCAGGAATAAGCATTGATCCTGAAAGGATTGTTGCTATCCTTAATCTTCCTGCTCCCACTTCCAAGAAGGAGTTTCAAGCTTTTATGTGGGTCATTAACTTTGTCTGTAGGTTTGTTCCATATTTTACTGTGATGGTCAAATCAATTCATAATTTTATTAAGAAAGATCATTATTTTTGTTGGATAGATGATTTCGAAAATGATTTTGAAGGGATTAAGAAAGGAATCAGTTCCACATCGGTTTTGGCGAAGCCAGATTTTGAGAAGGGATTCACGATATATACCAATACCACCGAGGAAGCAGTTTCTTTTGTCCTCATGCAAAATGATGACCAAGATAATGAAAAACCAATGGCTTACATGAGTCAAAGTTTGTCCGATGATGAATTTAAATATACTTTTATAGAGAAACATGTTTTCGCTCTTGTTAAATTTGTTTAAAAGTTTCACCACTTCATCTTAGGTAAGAACACGTTGGTAAAAGTCCCTTTACCTGCTGTCAAGTTTTTTCTCTCACATAATTATCTTTCAGGGAAGCTTGCACATTGGCTTTCCAATATCCAAGAACATGATTTGAATATCGTGACTTCTACCACTATCAAAGGACATGACTTAGCCCTTCACTTAGCTCAGTATGCTATGAATAGTGAAGAAATTGATGAAGAGGATAGTTACCTATCATCTCTCTTTTACATTGATAACCAGATCCTCCCTATTTTTGAACATCCTTGGTATAAGAATTTGGTTTATTACTTACAAAAACAAATATGTCCAGACAACTTGGACACTCATCAAAGGAGAAGGCTTCCTCTTGAATCTGCAAGATACATCATTATAGGAGACTTCTTGTTTCGAAGATCTACTAGTGGTGCACTGCTACGCTTTGTAAACAATGAGGACACACATAAACTATTGCAAGAAACTCATGGTTCCTCAAGTTCTGTCATTCATGTAGGAGGCCATTTTTCTGCTAAAACCACTGCTTTCAAAATTATTAGGAAAGGATACTATTGGCCTTCAATTTTTCGTGACTCTTATGTTTTTTCGAGATCTTGTGACAAGTGTAAAAAATTTGCAGGGAAATAACACCTTTCAACCATGCCATTACAACCTATCCTCCCAGACTTTCCCTTTTCAAAGTGGGGATTGGATTTTATTGGTCCTATTAATCCTCCATCTTCAGCAGGAAAAGTTTTTATTTTAACTTCCATAGACTATTTTATGAAATGGGTTGATGTTGTCCCACTTAAGCATTCAACAGATGATCAGGTAATTTCTTTCCTTGAAAATAACATTTTTTCCAGATTTGGTCTTCCATTGGAAATTATTACAGACAATGGTCCAACTTTCATTTCTACTAAGATGACCCAAGTTTTAGCTAATTTGTGGGTTAAACATTTCACCTCATCATATTATTATCCCCAAGGGAATGGGTAGGTTGAGTCTACCAACAAAAATCTGGTAAGAATCATCAAGAGGCTCATATATGATAAGTCCCATCAATGGCACAGTCTCCTCACTTACGCCCTTTGGGAAGATCGAACTACCACCAAGGTGAAAACTGGTTGCACTCTTTTCCAGCTTGTTTATGTTCAAGAAGCCCTCCTGCCAACTGAGTTGGAGCTTTCTTCCTTAAGTTTGATGCTACATATAGAAGAATTAAATTATTTCGATCTTTCACAAAGGATGAACACACTCCTAGCTTTGGAAGAGAAAAGGATGTTTTCTTTGGATAATATTAAAAGGAGACAACAAACTGTTAAAAATTATTTCAACAAGAGTGTCAAGACTGTCAAATTTAAGCTCAATGAAAAAGTATTGTTGTTGGATTCAGGTCATGTTGATAGGGGAAGACATTCAAAATTTCAAAAATTATGGTTGGGTCCTTTCAATATCTCTTTTGTTTTAGGTACTAATTCTTACATTCTAAAATATTTGCAGGAGCGATTGTTTTCCTACAACACTAACGGTTCTCACTTGAAGAATTTTGTGGAACCAACTTGAAAATTTCTAATGCTATTTGAATTTTCTATGTGTTAGAAGTCTAGCTATTCTTTCAATTTTTCATTTTTTTTCTCTTCTTCTTACAATAGTTTGATTTTTGCTTTCTGTTTTAACCATTTACTACTGCTTTTACGTTCTGTCATTTTATTTATGTTGTTTTAATTTTGCAATTTTATTTCTGTCATGATTTTATTGCTTACTATATTTTAGTTGATTTTGGTCAAGAGAAAGATGTTGGATCAGTTCTGCCACAGAGTCACTCCTGCAAGATATTGTTGGCCAATAAAATCAAGCTTACATAGTTGTCATGATGTTTCCCCTGAAAAGCACACTTGAATTTGTTATCTACTTCCACTAATGTCTTATAAAGAAATTGTTTATCTCCCGCTTCTGCTTTCCATTTCTTCATCCATTTGAGAAATAAAAGAGCAAGTCCATTATTTTTTCTCCTTGAAGAGAAAAATATGGTTGAATGATTATGCATACAGGGATAAACCCCCTCATACTTAACATTTTTCATGAGCTATTCCCAAATTCCTGATCATTTTTCCATTAAATCCGCTCACTTCCCCCTGTTGCATGATCATTATGGTTATATCTTCTTGATCTACTATTCTTGGTGTACGAAACCATGAGTTCTGAGTTCTAAATCTGTTGAAAACAAATTACCCTGTGGATTCTCTATTTTGTTGACGATTAAAATCACAATGAGGATTTCACCCATAAAGTATTGCTAAAGCCTATTAATTATAAGCTAATGATATATATAATACTAGTAGGTGGGACCCCTTGTAGATTGGAGGATCAGGTTCTTATTTGATATTCATGTTGTTATTCGACACTACTTACAGGGCTCTACATGATTGATGGCAACATGTTGGTTCTATTGCGAAAAATGGATGATGGATAAGGCATGTTATGTGCTTTTGTTGTTTCTCTAGGCTCTAATGTCATGTCATAATGGATTATGATATATGTGGTTACATTTTCTATTTACTCCTTGATTTATTACTTGTGACACCTGCAAAAGATACATGTTAGTAACAACAAATAAGAGCAATTAAAAAGAATAAAGCAATATGAACAAAATCCAAAAGAAAGGAACTATGCTACTATGCCATACGATGTTGCACTATGCATTTGAAGTTTAAAGGAAATGGTGTTAGTCCAAATAATAATGTTAATGACTATGCCATATATTGAGTCATGTGAAGGCACATTTGATATGCATTATAATATGTTTGGAAATGGTTAATGTGATATATAGTGGCGCACTTGGCAAGTGATTGATGGTAGTTTCAATGCACAGATTAATTAAGAGGATTAATGGAAGGGTGGTTGGTGTGTACTAAGGAATTGAATGATTGGAGGATGGAAGAGACGTGCTTTTACTGCACGCCACTCCATACCTCTCCCAATGGTCGTCACCCTAGCTTGGATATTGTTCAACTTTGTTTCGTTGTGGTTAAGCTACGATTTTCAAGAAAGGGAAGAAACACTCGACCAAGCTTGCATTTTTAAGGATTTTGGTTACAAGTATCTCTTTTTCACCATCCATGAACCCACTCTGGTTATGAAATAGCTATTGGCTCAGTGGTGTATGGATATGTGCTTTTCTTAAGACTGAAAACTATGTAAACTTGTGATATTTATCTAGAATGGATTGTTTGGGTGGTTTTCATTGCAAATGAAAATAATGGTCGAAGTCATAGTTTCATTGATTATTCTGAATGCTAGAAGCCATGAAGGCTCTCTGTCATCCTTTTTAGTTTTGGTTGAATGGTTTCATTCGGTCCATATTGGCTGACTATCTCCACACTTTTCTTGTCACCATACCTAGTCATTTTTCTATTATGGGGTTGTTGGGTTTGAACCACCTTGTGTCACTGTGTATCGTTTCACTTGGGTATGGGTTCATTCATGCTATTGATGTTTTTGCAGTGGGTTATGATGGCTATTATGCCAAGGGGCTTGATTAAGGTTGATTTCTATTTCTTGGTTCTATTTTAACTCAACATTCTTTGGGTTGATTGGGAAAACCATGAGGATTATACCATGCATGATCTAGGTGTTATTATAGACCAAATTGAATCCTCTGCTCCTCTGTTCATAGTCTCTCCTATCTCGTGAATTGCCACCCTGTCTGCGAAGTTATTGGTGGTATGGCCTATGTGTCCACCTTATGGTCTCAGAGGTTATCACCCACTGTTGGGGGTCGACTCCAGTCTCCCTGTGGTGGTCCATAGAGAAAACCCTTGATTACTCAAAGCCTGGTTTTAGTAAATGGAGCTTGTTATATCTTGTCGGGTGTATTGTTGATTGTTATGAGTTGGTGGGGTATCATCGACAGTGGTTTATTGTTGGCTCATCTCTGTTGATTATGTTGACAATGGTTTTGGTTATTATTATTTAGTCACTACATTCATTATTATAATAGTCGAATCGATAGATCAACATGGTTAATTGGTTCATTTGAGAAATGGGATTGAATACACAATCGTTGTCTCTTATATTGTAATTATTGGATTTTTAACCCAACATTAGCTTATAATTGATTAAGTCACAATGATGCTTCGTGCGTGATGCATTGGTATGTGTGGGCTTCCTACAACATGTTTAAGTTGAATTGATGGTTGTTGTTACTGTGTGTCTTAATTACAAATTAGGAGTATTGCAATTTAAAAATTGTGATAGTCGTAATTTGGCTGTCCACTACATATGTTTATGGATACCGTTCGGTCACACCATCAGAGATGGGCACGAGTTTTATAATAGTATGAGTTCATTTCAATTTGATTATTAAATTGTTTAGAGGAATAAAATCAGGCAAAAATTTTGTGTTTGTGTTTGATTGAGGAAATAATTCATAGACAGTGGTTGATATTTTGATGTTGAACAGAGTGGAAATAAGTGACTGTGTGTTCATTTGGAAATTGATTTAAATATTAAATGGGACAAATGAGAAGAGACATAACTCTTATACAGATTGTTTTGGGAGGCAGATTGTTTTGAGTTTGATGACACTGTGTTAAAAATTTAATTATGAATAGTGAGCAAGTTAATACACATAAATGATTAAATTATACACAATAGTCCTTTAATTGATCATAGTGATTATTTGGTGAGTGTTGGATCTTTTGCATTTAATATAAAATGGTTTATGGATTACTTAATTAATTTTATGAACATTATCTGCTCTCTTTCCCTACCATTATTTCATTTTTCTCTAATTACAATCCCCTCGCCTTCCCCTATTCATTACTCACCCCCTGTTCCTAAAATTAATTATAGTTAAGAGGAGCTCGATATTGTGACAATTTAAGATCACAGGGATGGATTATAGTGATGGGTTCTTTGGTTTACATTTCAGTTGATTGTTGTTGTTTGTGGGAAGTAACCATGTTCTTTTTTCCCTCTTTTTAACATTTTTCTCTCAATACAAACCCCTCACATATCCCAGAACCTTTGTTCACCCCCTTCTCATTGACAATGGTTAAAAAATTTGTATGGATTGGATTGCATGAGTTTGATATGTTGTTGAGCCAAAATTTATTTCATATTTTAAAAAGAGTTGTCATGTATGGTTGATAAAGAATCTATTTTCTAATCAATTATGCATATAGGAATGAGTTTTTCAAGCAAAAGGTTGAAAACTGAGGCCCACCATGCCCCCGCCAAAGGGAAATACACTACTACCCCTTCTTTACCTTCAAATGATTCTGATAAATCTGTGTCCTCCCGCATTCATTTGAGGGATGATTGCTCTCATGTGATCAACAAGATTAGGCCTAAAGGCTCCACACAGCCTAAGGAAAATTTAGAGAAATTAAAGGGTGATAGAAGAGACAAGGGAAATATTGTCTGCCAGACTGGAAAATATGGATTTTAAGTTTTTATTTATTTATTGTTGATGACAGTTGACTTCAAAAGTTTTGGACAACATGTCTTTTGTTTTTTTTGGATATATGAGTAATATATTTTTTGAAAATAATTTCAAATATCAATGGGATAAATTGTCAAGCATGAATGTGATGATGGGAGTCACAAGGGATCCCACCTACTAGTTATTATTTATTGAAAACCCTTATTATGATTTATTACTTTTCCCCCTAACTAAAATGTTGATTGATTTTTTAGTTAACTTAACTAATGAAGTAGTTCAACTACTTCAACCAATTCTAATTTGATTAAAATCAAAAGGAAAGGGAGGAAGAAAGGGAGAAATAGAAGGAGAATCATACTAAGGTTTTCTCTTTAATTTTGTGCTGAGATAGTTCAATTTTCATTCATTCATTAATTTATCACAAGCCTAATTCTTTTTTATGATACTGGGGTCTTATTGTAGACAACAAGATTCAGGGATGAATTACATCATTTAGGCACTTGTTTTTCAGAGGTGTTGATCTATCTTTGATAGTCTGTGTAGACTTGTCTGTTTGTGAATTAGTTTTCATGACTGACAAAGGCTATTGTACAGAGTTGAGTGGGAAGTAATCTATGGCAAGTTGATCCATCTTTTAGAGTTCATTTTTTGATTTTCTGTCAGAGGTCCTTTTGTATGTTTCATTGGGGATGTCTAAGTTTGACTTTGGTCCAAAACTTCTTCAAGAAATTTTATAAAGAGAATGACTCTTTGATGAATTGGAATGAAATAAAGGATTTCCTTATGTCTCATCTATCTTGATTATCGACTTGGTGTCTTTACTTCTGTCTCTACATTTATTTCAGCAACTATTATATTAAGAAAATCATATAAATAATGAATTTTCCAGCAAGCTTTTATTTATAAAAAGACTAGCCTAAGCACTTGTAATCAATACTTGTGAGTTATGATATTAATTTTGATGACTATAAACATAAGGTGATATTCTCGTCTATTTTACTTTAGCCAAACAGAATCTGAAAATGCTTAAGTAAGATCATTTCATATATTTTGCTCAACACCAAGGACTATGGTTGTAACAATAATTTTAGTTGTACCATAGGGCCCATCTAGGGAAACATCATTGGTTGCTCAAAAAGTTGAAGTTCCATTGATAGCACCAGTCGCAATATTAATTGCAATTTTCACACAAGTAGCAGGGATTCAGTGATCAACAATGAAACCAATAGATACAAGGGTGATGCACCTACTCCAAGGGAACAATCATTACTAGTTCAAAAAATTGGCATCGTGGTTAATCCACTCATAGCTTCTAGTATGATATCTACAAAAAATGCAACATCTTTGTCAGTGGATGCAACAATGGTAGTGAATAGATAATATTTGAGGATTTGAATATTTTGATGTTATAAAGTATATAACTCCACAACATCATCAATTGATGTTGGCATGGATGTTGTTGTGATTGCAGAAGTTCAAAGAAAGTGTGAGAACCTTCACACCATGTAGACTTCACATGGTTCAAATTCAACTAAATCTCTTGCAACTTCTTGTATCAAATGGCCTAACTATTTCTCCATAAATCCCTATCCATGTTGATTTGAACTGTAGCAACAATAAGAATATGCTTCAAGAAATAGGAAATATAAGTGGACATATACCAAATTAAAATGTCGTTTGTTCAAAGAAAAAAGAATGCAACAAGAATCTAGTGCATATGGAAACCTTTTAGAGAATAATGAAATATATAGTACCTACATAATCAAAAGGGTTTTGTTTTCCTCAGCCCCCTATAGTGGGACATAATTGTGGAGAAAAATACAGGGTACAAAAATCTAATCTTAATCTTTTAAGACAAAGTCCATTCACATATAACTAGTCGTCAAGAATATTTTGAAATTATTTTCAAGCTATAGACAGTGAGTTAAGATGTCTAAAAATTAGTAGGAAATTGAGATCTAATATATAAAACAAATAAAAAAAATTGATAAATCCCTTTAGGTGAAAATCAGTTTGTTGGCGTCTGAGAGGGATCAACATACTTAGAAAACCAACTTGTTGGTTGTTTCTGCTGAGTAAGAATAAAAACAAATAAAAAAGAATTACTGTGAAAACCATTCTCTGGTATAGTTAGGCGGGTGCTCCTTGAAAACCAACATGTTAGCAAGTAGCACTTAAAAATAAAAAATAAAAAATAAAAGAGAAAAACAAAGAAAAAAAAAATTAAAGCCAACAATTGTTCCTACTCAAGTCATGTTCCTTTTTACTGCAAGAAGAAGGCTTGGTTTCTTCCAAGTTTCCATCTCAACATTTTTTTAGCTGTTGAAAAAACAACCTTTCACATCAGACATCTTCTTTTAGCTTTTTGGTATATATAATTTCTCTATCTTTATAACCAAGCTGCAAATCCAAGTTGCAAATCCAAGCTATAGATCCAAGTTGCATATCCCATTCCAACATCTTAGATACATCATATCACAAATTCAACTACTTCAAGGCATTATCATAATTCACAAGAAGATCTCACTAGTCTTTCTCCCCTTTTATAAGTGTTCTGGCTTGGCCGTGACCTTAAAAATAGATAAATAAATATATATATATATATATATATATTCCACTATACATATGAGCTACAGATCACATCTACAAATCCTAGTTGTTACTTTCAGTTGTGGATCCCTGATCTTCTACATTATTCAACTCTTCAACATTATACAAGGATATTTTGGCTTCAGAATTCAACATTTTGGTATACTACAACCCACTCCATTTTTTTTTCTGGCTGGTCTCTGCCATGACCATTTATTTTTCCAAACTTTGCTCAGGTACACATAAATTTATTTTATTTTCTTAATTTATTCGATATATGATAGTTTAGTCAATACTTCCTATGCAAAGTTATCCATTTGTCCCATGGTATGAACAAACTAAGTTGGGAGGCTGGTGTCAATATGATTTTTCATAAGAAGGAATTTAAACCGTTTTCCTATCCTCGTTCTTGTAATAATATCATGAAGAATGGTCCAATTCCCTAAATGATCATAATGCCATATCCCATGCATGTTTATAACTCAAGACCAAATCTTACGCTTGATTTGGCATGCAAGGAATTTGCACATGAGAAGGGATCCTTTGGCTTCATTCCTTGTGTCTTTTATCATTTCCAGTTATTCCTTGCTGCGAATTACATCGAGGTTCTCAAGTTATATTATTCTTTGATAACCACTTGAGTTTTTTTGATGGGAGGACCCCCAATTTGCCATGAACCCATAGGTGTTGCGGTGGTGTATCAAAATGATCAAACAACCAGAATCTTAGAATGAGAATGTTGGTTGGGGTATTTTCAACGATTGAAAATATTTGACAGTGAAGTTTCCATCGAATTCACCCAAGGTCTACATGGGTCTGTGGCTGGAGTCAGGGGTATCAAAATTCTAGTAATTGAGGAGTCCATTGAAAGAGTAACAATCTTAGTTGTTTATGGGGAGAGATGGTTTAATCATTGAGTAGATTATACTTCCTTGAAAGATGAATTTGTCAGAGGAACCAATGAGAAACTACATGAAGGCCCAAAGGGTATTTTGAGAAGCTCATTTGCTGACCCATGGAAACATGTTTCCCAATGTGTTTACAATTTTTTTAATTGTGAGGGTCGATATTAGTTATTGTATGGCTACCATTTTTGATTACTGGTACATTTGAGGCATCACAAGTATGTGAACATTACCTATTTCGTATTTCATAGGTTCTTAGAATTGATGAGTTCCAAATCACAAGAAATCCATAATCTAGTCATAAGTATACCCCATCGTGGGTTGATTAAATTGTTGGTATGTGATGCTTTGTCTGTCATTGGAAGAAACTGGGACTCTTTGTTTTTTGAGGAACATGCACAAGAAGCTCCAGTCGGGGAAAAGGAATATCTATAGGAAAGAGAAGTAAATATAGATATGGCTGCAGAATTTTTTGATCCATCCTCAGAGGTTCCTAATCAAGAGGATGACCCTAATGAAGAAGAGATGCAAGTTGAGAAAGATAAGAAACCATAGGGATATGGACTAGAAATGACTGTGGCTTCAAAATCTACATGCCTATCATCAAAGGTTCAAAAGGAATAAATGATAACAAGAATAAAAGTTAAAAATTTAGTATTGCAAAGGTCGTTGTGACTAGAACAAAAAGAGTCGTGGAAGACTCCTAAAAATTCATGTACACAATGCAAAATGGAGGAAATTTCGCAGGAACCCTTAATTATTTCTGATGAAAACGAAGATGAATCCTTTGGAGAAGTCGTTGCAGCTACAAAAGATGTGAATTTTGGAAAACCAGTTAGCAAATTGAGCCAGAAAATGAATAAACCCTCTACTATAAGTAAGAGACCTGTTGGTCACTATAATTGTTTATTAATTAAAACAATCAAGTGTTACATAAATTGTCAACCCAGGGAAGTCTGTTTATTTCAAAGGCAATCACACACTGTATATGCTCAATCTAAAAAACAATCCAAATTTGTAGTAAAAGTTACACTAATCACACCTTGCTTTGAACAGACTGAAGTTCTACTTTGAACTACAGTAAAAACAATCTTTCTATTGCAGAATTCGAGATTCAAAGGAAAATAATTATTAGAAGAATCCTGGATTATATTAAGAAACAACAACCTAGGAAAAATGAACCTTTCAGCAAACTGCAAAAGAGAAGACTAACTATTCTATAACAGAGAACATGACCCTATTCCCCAAAGTAGAAATCTTCAGCACCTGTCTTTGGCTATCACACTTTCATAAACTCATTTTGCAAACAGAATTACCAATCAAAATGATCAACAATTACCTAGGAATGAATTGTATGAAAACGATGCAACAATCAATTGAAACAGAGTTTCATCAAAAAAAAGTTTTAACAAGGCATGAATAAAAACAATAATTAACACACTACAGAAACTAATGGGTGAATATTGTGAGGAAGGTGGGCCCTCTCCTTCTCACAAGATTCCCTAGAAATGAAAGGGAACTAAGAAGAAATGCTCAAAATGATATTTTATTACTCTGTCCAATGTAACAAGTTACAATATCAAAAGTGAACATGCTCCTTCTCTGTAATTCCCTTCTAGCTAGGCCTTCCGTAATCCCCTCTAGTGTTGATTTCTCCTCTATTCAAAGAGGAGAATCCTCTTAATACAATTAAGCATAAGATTACATGTGTACATACAAATCCTATTCTTAGTCTGATCTAATCTTCGATGCTGGAATAGGATATTCTGATCTTCCGTAGAAAAATGTTGTTACAGTGGTTGTAATGGTGCTGGCTTTGAGGTACAGTTGTTGCGGCCAGTGTAATAGCTCCTTTAATTATCTTTTCTTGTTACTTCTTTATGTGAAATATTATTTTAGCATCACAAATCACGGACTCTTTCAGCAATGGGATTTGCGTATTGTTTGACTGTTTCAACAACGAGATTTGCGTACTGTTTGACTGTTTCAGCAACGTGGTCTTCAAGTAGCAACGATATATTAACTGCAGTCTTCAAACTGTTTTAGCAACTATATATTTCTGATTAATGGCTAAGTATGAAAGTAATGTAAAATTACATGTAAAACAAATTAAACATATAGCAAAGAGAAGAAACGTTATATACCTTTGGAAAAATAGATTAAGGTGATAATGTAGGCTTAAATATGAGTGGGAAAAGGATGTAATGATAGCAAAAAGTGTGAAAAAAAAGGTACATTATAGGGTCCTAACATCCCTCCCAACTAAAATGGTTGCATGTCCTCAGGCAACTTCAATCTAAATCAAAATCTGGATACTGACTCTTGGCGTGCAAATTACTTAAGCAGTAGCTGTAGAAAGTACTGTCTGTTGGGGCTCTGAATTCTTGAACATATTGTAGCCTTTGTCAGGTTGCTACTTCAACCTTCTTGGGCAACCTATGATGAGCCTGATACTTCTTTGCTGGCATCCATAGAATGGGAAAATGGAACTGATAACCTATCTAATTTTCAGCGCATTACTGGACACATTTGATGTAACTGGGTACCCAAAAGATTATTGTCCCAAGATTGGTAGGAATAAAGGGATTGTGCTCCTTCCTTTTCTCGGAAAATTGTTGCCAAAACATGTTATTTTCTTTTAGGGTAGCAGTCTCTTTGGATTTAATAAACTGTTGACAATCCTGAAGTGTTGTTGCCTGTAGTTGCCGCATATGTTGAATCATCCCTGGTTTCTTCAAAAATTGATAATATTCTGCAACAAAGGTGGCAGTGTTCTGTGGTTCTGGACGTATCCAGAGGAGATGGTTATCTTCATTATGCCTGACATCTTGAAAAGCATTCTGCCACGTAATCTGGATGGCAAGGAAGGAGGCGAGTGCCCGAATCTGGATATCACCAACAAGAGGATTAAGATTAATCCATATGTTCTCAGGAATGGCTTCATTATGAAGATATAACTCACATAGTAAATGTTGATCAGTAGTAGAGGCTTCTGCAAAAGTTTGAACAAAATATTCTGGTTTGAACACTGCATAGTGTCTTCCCATTTTTATTTCTTTCATCTGAAAGAATGCAAGTTGTTCTGTAAGGAAAAGAGAGTAATTTGGGGATGGTTTCCTAGTAGCCAACAATTTTTGTACCAAATCAAACATCAGGAGCAATTTGCTTTTTAACTCCTCATTCTGATTATTATGGGCACGAGATTCTTGGTGTGTTTTCTCCAAAGCTTCCTAGTTTGAATATATGTGGTTCAACCAAAGTAGTTTGTGCTCCTGCAAGCTTTTGTCCTGTGTAATAGCAGACTCATTTTTCCATTTGTTCATTATTACCTGCTCATTCCATGGTTGAGTTTGTGTTCCAGCATTTCAAGTGGTAGGCTGAGGTAGAGTCTGAGTGGCGTGTTCCACAAAATTAGGGGTACTAATCTTTCCAGGAGGGGAAGATTCATCAATAGGAAGATTTTGAGCAGCTTCACTAATAAAAACAGGAGCTTCGGATGTAACAGTTGTTGTAGGCCAGGGTTCCTGTAGATTAGCTTCATTTTTTAGAACTTTTGAAGGTCCTACTGGTTCTTGTGTAACAATAGGGCGCTCTTCTTTTTTAACTGCAAAAGTTGTAGGTGCAGGGGAAGCTCTGGGCATTGGGATTTGAACCAATTTGTAGCCTGCTTGATCATAAATATCCCCACATTGGCTGCACATATACTCTCTATACTGATCATATTTTGTGTTTTTCTCTGCCATGGCTGCTACACGAGCTAAGGTATACAAATTAAGTTCCCTGTCATAGGCTTCCTTTGCCATTACTAGCTCTTGCTTGTAAGCTTCCAGTTCTGATCTTAGAAACTCATTCTCTTGTAAGAGAGAAGCCATTGTTGGTTCTCGTTGTTGATCTGTCATAGGTGTATCAAGAGGGGTGATTGGTTTTTGTGTAACAGTCACAACCTCAGTAGCTGGTTCTTGTGGAGCAGCTACAAAATCAATAGTTGATTCTTGTGTTTCAGCTACTTGATGTAAAGAAAATAGTGTTGCAACACCCTGGGCATCTGATTCTTGTATTTCAGGAACACAATCAACAACTGGTTCTTGTGTTTCAGCTGTTGAATGAGTAACGGGTTCTTGTGTGACAGCTACTGAATGCGTAGTTGGTTCTTGTGTGACATATACTTGATGTAAAAAAAATGATGTCGTAGCATCCTAGGTATCTGTTTCTTGTGTAGAACGAACAAAATCAGCAGTTGGTTCTTGTGTTTCAGCTTTTGCTGGTTCTTGTGTAACAACTATAGCTGGTTCTTGTGTAACAGTTATTGAATGAGTAGTTGGTTCTTGTGTGACAACTACTGAATGAGTAGCTGGTTCTTGTGTGACAACTACTTTATGTAAAGAAAATGATGTCACAACACCCTGGGCCTCTGGTTCTTGTGTTTCAGTGCCCGTGGGTGGAACAGGTAAAAATTCTGGGATTTGGGAGGGTGGAGGTGTATGGGATTTTAACAAAATGGGTTGGGGGTTTAGGGTAGTGGCAGTAGTTGTTTCTTTGGTTGAAGCCCTCATTCGTCTTCTAGGTAAAAAGGCAAGAAAAGTAGTAGTTTGCTTCTTTCTTTTGCGAGTGGGTTTTTCCTCAGTGATGGAGTAGGGAGGGTTATCATGTTTATCTGCTTGAGAATCATCTCTAGGGATATGAACAGTAGGAGTAGATGATTCTGGTAAATTGTGGGGTGGACTTGGTATGGTAGGAGGGTTAATTGGATCAATTGGATCTGTAGGCAGATTAATAGGTATTTTCGGAGGGTCAGAAAGGTTTTGTGGTTGCTCTTCATGAGGGTTTTTAGGATGTTCAACAACTTCCTAGGGTTTATGGGTGGATTTTTTAGGTGAGGGTTTTGTTGGGAAAAACCCTTTTGGATGAGTAATTGAACAAGACGGTGATGGGTGAGGGAAATGATGGGATTTTTAACCTATCTACAATAATGCGACATATTTCTAAGACATCCGAGAAGATAGTAAGGAATATTCACCAGTCTAGAATGTCATAAATGAGATAACAAGACAAAGTCGTGATGGTAAACTACCTGGTATCATCCTTCACAGGTAAGGTAGTGCTTGACAAACTCTACAACTTTCAGCCAAGGAGGCGGCAACGAGCTAAGTCTAACACCCCAGGCTTTAGGCTCAACTTGTTCTCCTGGCAAGAGAAAATCCTGCTGGGCATTAAGAATAATGTGTTTGCGGCTGAACCAACGAATTCTAGTGACGAGAAGACCTGAAACCTGTGCTATATCATCCTCTGTGACTGGAATCCGAACCCCTTGAACAATAGAATGGTCTTATTAAATATTCCGAGCAAATTGAAGAATCTGTTGTTGATCAAATCCATGGGCCTCTGAAAATAACCCAGACAGCTTGCCTGCTGAAAGATTTGGTAGACTTCTGGATACAATTCTAGCAGGGTTGTTGTGGTGGGTTCATATCGTATAACAGGACCTCCCATAGCTATTCAACTCAGTAAAATTCACATTCATAGATCCGAGTAACCGCACCCGAACAAAGTAAGTTTTGCAGATGAGGACATGTAAATGATGGTGAAAAGACGAGATAATGGGTAAAAAGAAGTGACGGTAGTCAGTTCATGTGAAATGATGGCATAAAGTTTCGATATTCCCCCCTAACTACGGCTGAAATAATGACTTTAAGTGTATGGGGATCATGGTAATAATGAATCAAAATCTTCTCGTTACCCATAGTTCAATTGTATTTACATATAAAGTTTACATACCTCATCTTTACCTTTGATTCGTACTTCAAAAAATATAGTGCATGTTCATAATAGATCTGCAGTAATCATGGAAGAAACTTTGGAATTATGAGAGAAATTGTATCAAGGGTTTGTTTAGGCATGGGAGAAGGTAGTGAAAGGAAAAAATGTAGTATGAAAAATAGGAGAAGTGAGAGAGAAAGAGCCGAAGAAGATGTTTTTATGACATGGAATGCTGAATAGTCATGTCTTAGCAACAGAAAAATGGGCAATGCTGAAAAAGTGGTGTTTCAGCAATAGGAAAAGAATGGAAAAATGTTGTTGAAGAGTGATGTTTCAATAATGGAAAATATTGTTGAAGAAATGGTGTTTCAGCAACGGGAAAAATGGGGAAAATGTTGCTGAAGAGTGGTGTTTCAACAATGGGAAAATGGAGAAAAATGTTGCTGAAGAGTGGTGTTTCAGCAATGGGAAAATGGGGAAAAATGTTGTTGAAGGGTGTTGTTTCAGCAATGGGAAAATGGGGAAAAATGTTGCTGAAGAGTGGTGTTTCAGCAAAGGGGAAAATGTTGTTGAAGGGTGGTGTTTCAGCAATGGGAAAATGGGGAAAAATGTTGTTGAAGGGTGGTGTTTCAGCAATGGGAAAATGAAGATGAATGGATTGGAGAAAGAGAGAGAAATGCTTCACAAGATGAATCTTAGATCTTCTTGTAGTAAGATTGTCCTTTCTTGGTAGGCCTTTTTGGGATCAAGAATATGCAAAAGAATCAATTGTAACATGCCATCCCTTGGCAGGGATTATTAGTAAAATAAATTTAATCTAATACTAAAAATAAAATTCAGAAAAATTAAATGCAATGAGGGGTAGGAGGCTCCTCTAAAAAGAGATAATGTGAATCTGTTACACATGTGGCCTTAAAATCTTTTTTGGAAATGGGGCGCTGGTACAGACGGAGTCGATGACCATTCACTAATAACGGTGTTTTAGAGTCATCAATTGTTAGGAGCCTTACTGTCCCATTGGGGAAAACAGTATCCACTTCGTAAGGTCCTAGCCATATTGTACGTAGTTTCCCTTGAAATTCTTTAAACCGATAACAATACAATAAAGCCCAATTACGGAATCATACTATAATTGTTTATTAATTAAAACAATCAAGTGTTACATAAATTGTCAACCCAGGGAAGTTTGTTTATTTCAAAGAGAACCACACAATGTATATGCTCAATCTCAAAAGCAATCCAAAGTTGTAGTAAAAGTTACACTAATCACACCTTTCTTTGAACAGATTGAAGTTCTACTTTGAATTACAGTAAAAGAAATATTTCTATTGCAGAATTCGAGATTGAAAGGAAAATAATTATTAGAAGAATCCTGGATTATATTAAGAAACAACAACCTAGGAAAAATGAACCTTTCAACAAACTGCAAAAGAGAAGACTAACTATTATGTAACAGAGAATAGGACCCTATTCCCCAAAGTAGGAATCTTCAACACCTGTCTCTGACTATCACACTTTCATAAACTCATTCTGCAAATAGAATTATCAATCAAAATGATCAACAATTACCTAGGAATGATTTGTATGAAAACGATGCAACAATCAGTTGAAACAGAGTTTTAGCAAAACAAAGTTTTAACAAGGCATGAATAAAAACAATAATTAACACACTACAGAAGCTAATGGGTGAATCTTGTGAGGAAGGTGGGCCCTCTCGTTCTCACAAGATTCCCCAGAAATGAAAGGGAACTAAGAAGAAATGCTCAAAATGATCTTTTATTCATCTGTCCAATGTAACAAGTTACAATATCAAAAGTGAACATGCTCCTTCTCTGTAATTCCCTTCTAGCTAGGCCTTCCGTAATCCCCTCTAATGTTGATTTCTCCTCTATTTAAAGAGGAGAATCCTCTTAATACAATTAATCATAAGATTACATGTGTACATACAAATCCTATTCTTAGTCTGATATAATCTTCTATGCTGGAATTGGATATTCTGATCTTCCATAGCAAAATGTTGTTACAGTGGTTGTAATGGTGTTGGCTTTGAGGTATAGTTGTTGCGGCCAGTGTAACAACTCCTTTAATTATCTTTTCTTGTTACTGTTGTATGTGAAATACTATTTCAGCATCGCAAATCACAGACTGTTTCAACAACGAGATTTGCGTACTGTTTGACTGTTTCAACAACTTGGTCTTCAAGCAACAACGATATATTAACTGCAGTCTTCAAGTAGCAACGATGTAAAACAAATTAAACATATATCAAAGAGAAGAAACGTTATATACCTTTGGAAAAATAGATTAAGGTGATAATGTAGGCTTAAATATGAGCAGGAAAAGGATGTAATGATAGAAAAAAGTATGAGAAAAAAGGTACATTATAGGGTCCTAACAAGACCCTTGTACAATAATTCATATTATCAACAAGCTTATCAAAATATGAATCGAGATAATATTAAATTGCTAAGGAGAAATCATAAATTGTAACATCCTGCTCTGGCACACTGAGAAAACTTATTATTTGAGGACACTTGCTCGCAAGTGATCTGGACTTTTCTGATGTTAAAACATTTATACTTGATTATGATGCGTTATGATAGACGACATGATGTTTTACTATTTGATGTAGACAGGTG
>SNQJ01S0005752.1:97326-112372 GCA_010110895.2 Picea sitchensis
GAGAGTTCATTAACATATTGAAAGCATAACTTTTATGAAAACCCGACTTCTGTCAAATACATAACCTTATAAAAACTTTTAAAGCATAACTCCCATATGAACGCAATAGTTTTTCAAAAATTAAACTAATTCATAAATAAACGTATACTGAAAGCCATAGTTTTGATTGGCAGAACGCATAACCTTCAGTGAATAAATTGAATGCTTAAGGGACTAAACTATTTTCCGTAAAACTCAGACTGAACCAATAGTAATAAAATTATTTAACGAGCGAGAGTATAAAAAGTATGAATTTAAAAATAAAATGAAAAGATGCATTAGTGNGTGGGGGATGAGTAACACTTGTAAGACAGAGAATTTTTAGAGGGTTTTTCATTAAAACTTAAATTAAATATGATTTAGGGCAAGGGGGCTCAAAACTCTATAAAAGAAAGGGGGATGAGGGGAAATGGGGATCGGGTTGTTAGGTATTGTTATGCTACCGAATTGAGACTGGACTGATTGCTTGTGAGGAGTTGGGAATTTCTCAGCTGTAATTGGAGTGGTAGCTCAGCCTTGGAGGCGAGCTGAGAAGCTAGTCTTATTTTCTAGATCTTGTGTGGCCCCTTTGCGGCTCGGGGGGCTAAGGGGGAAGCAGAGTACCCCTAGCGTTTGGCTGGAAGGTACCGGTGAGGTCTTTACGGTCGGTGAGCGGGAGCGGCATGGAGCGTGGGACGTCTTCCGAAGCGAGCGAAAGGCTACGGTAAGATTCTATTTCTAGTAGAGTAGAAAGCATTGGATATATGGTTAGATCTGCATGTGTTTTATAGTTCAAATTCCTTGTGCTTTTGTAGAGGAATTTCTCTGCGATGTTGGGTTAAATTCCCTACATTTTTTTTTTCCAGTGGTATTCTCTACGTTTTGTGTGGATAAGGGATAGCGTGTTGGTAGTATTTACATCTGCTCTGTGTTTTTTTTCCCTGTGCGATATGGGGGAGGATACCCCCATGATTTCCCATCCACCTGAACTCTGTTTTCTCCGTTGTAATCTTTGCGTTTTGGGTTACCCAACTCAATGAACGTTACCCACGCATTCCAACCATTTAAACTCCACACTGAGTCTTACCCTCTCTGCCAATGGGGGATTACACTTCTCTGCGTTTTTATGGCTACAATTTCTCTGCGCATTGGTTGTACTTCTCTGTGTATTTAATGATTATACATTCTCTACGTTTTCGTTTTTTTTTTTTCTGAGTTTTGTTGCAAATTCGTTGAGTGCATTGTCATTATTTCTTGAAAAATCGTTCTGGCATTTCGTTTTACCCTGTAGCTGCAATTTCACTGAGTACATTGACAGTCTGGTCCTGCAATCGTTCTGGCGATTCCCATGTGGATTCCTGTGTTTTTTTTTGGGTCTACATTTTATGATAACCATCCTTGCATTTGCTAACCTCTATCTGCATTTTTATTGACTTACACCTCTGTGTTTTCGGGTGCATGGTGGTAGCATTGGGTATGAGAACCAGCTATGGTAACAACCACCCTCACGACTGATCACTCTTAGCCAGTTTTCGTATGACTTTCCTGAACCATTTTCTGATTGCAATTTTTTTTTGTACCTTGGCGTTGAGCCTGAACTCAGATTGACTCTTAGTTGGGTTCGGTTGGCTTGGTGAAGGCCACGCTACTCTCCAGCGGATGGCCACTGTTAATAGCCTTGGAGTGGCAGGCTTTCTTTACTAAATTTTCCTTACCTAAATATTCACCGTAATGACCTCCAGCACATCCGCATTTTCCCTTTTGGGTACTGGATCGATAAGATAACATTCGTGGGTGGTAGCTGGGAGAATTTTAGTTAGAGATGACAGCTGGGGTCCCTTAGATAGCCTTAAGGGAAACCTTCTCTTTTTAGAAATTGGCGATCTCTCCTTGTCGGTGACAGTCCCAAGCCATCCACCTTATTTAAATTTAAACGCCATCTACCTTCCTAAATCCTAGCTTCTTGGCAGCAGATACCTCACGATCTTATGAGTTTTAATTATCGGTTAGTTAAATGCAATGTATCGATTTTAAAGTTATCTATTTAGTTGTTATTTAACTATTATAAATGGTTATTTATTAAACAATTAGGTAATTGCAGCTTTATTTAATAGCAGTGTTAGCTTAGAAACATCTCCACTTCCTATGCATTATATTCTCAAAAAAAAACAAAGGACTTATTTTACAATTGCATTTATAAATTGCAGCTCATTTGTTAAAATCGTTTTATTGATAAAGTTATACTTCACTATTGCACTTCTAAATTGTAATTCATTTCCTACAATCATTTTGGTGTGCTTCATAGTTGTTGACTTTAATCATTTAATTCTTCACTAAAGAGAGATTTTATTCCTTTTACTATCAAGGTCAAAGTTCAAGGTTAAAGAAAACCTTATAGAAGATAAAACTCACTAAGTGTGAAGGTCATTCGTACAACTAAACCTAAGTGCTTTTTCATGTTTTTAATTTTCCTTCCGAAAATGATTAATGCAAACAAGTGGATTCAGTAATGTTATTCAGTTCTTATTTGAAATGTTATTGGGTTCTTTATTTAGTAATGTCTCCATCTTTCATTTCCCGTATTACTAATGCCCTTTATTTTACCATTATCATAAGGTTAGGAAGGGTAGGAAATGGTTAAGTTTTGATCATTATGTTAGGGCAAAGTAGTATTTTTGCTAATAATAATAAATTATCATGCTTATTTATGTGGAATGAGGAATGGCCTCATGTATTCAATTAAGGAAGGAATTACTTTATGAATTCAGTTAAGGAAGGAAACTCCTTGTATTAGGTGGTGGTTGCAAAGCATAGGGGTAATGAATTTTTAACATATAGTCTTGAATTATGTCTAGCAATGTTCTTGTAATAAATAAAAAGTTATTGATCGGGTTAGTTAACCTATAATTTTATTATTGTTGGTATCTAATTTGCAAGGTTATGGTAACATTGGATTATGGCCTTGGTACCTTACTGTAAATTAATGTTATGGTGATGTGTAAGGAGTATTCCATTGCATTATAGCGTTGAATTATGCCAGTGTAATGTTAATACCATTTAAACTAAAATGTGATTTTAGTGTTAGATATCATATGAATATAATGGCCTTGCAGTCTTATCATAATGCTACTGAACCTTTGGTTAATGATGATTTATAAAATTGGGGTTCCTTGAACTAAGCCCCATAGAGTATTATGATTTAGTAAATGAGGTTTCGTGTTCATTTATATCATGATGAACTTGGTGGGTCGTTGTCTGAATACTTATGCCTTGCGCCTTCCATAGAGGTAGCGGTCATGCATTTAATTATTGTTGTACTTGGTTGAGTCATTTGCGTATGGGGTCAGTTGTGTCGGGCGGGATGTAGACACCTCCTTGTAGCCTAGTATATAAGTCTGTGTGTGATTATATCTTGTGTAAAGAATCCTGTGCCGTATCAAGAATCTCGGGCCCTTTAAAAGTAGGGTTTCCACTCTTGTGACACACCTGACAGAGATTACTAGTTTTTGCCTGAGCAGTCGGCCAGGAGCCTATCTGACCTTCTCTCTCCGGAGCAGAGAACTAAGATTAAACGCCCTACTTTCCTGTGCAGAAATAGTAAAATCTACTACCATGGATTCTTCCCTCTATGTTCGTACTATGCATAACCCAGTATGTCGTTAAATGTTTGCGTTGTGTGCCTTGTGTCTATGGTCGTTTATTGCATGTAGTTACTCGTTGTATGCCTTCAGTCTTCTTGAGAAGAACATCGTGGGTGCGTCTTGTTGGTTTTCGAGTGGCGACGTAGAGTCAAGTGTGTCTATTACTTCTACACGCACGCACACACCTTAAACACAAAAAAAAAATTCCACCTGTTATAAGAGTTGTTGTCGTAACGAGGAGGTTGTTACAAATCTTGAAAAATAAATGTCTTCAATAATATATTCAATGCTCTCTCCCAACTTGGGAGTCAGCTCTTCCTTTTTCAATAAGGAAGTAGTCTCCATGAGATCCATCTTGAGTACGCAAACTCTAACCAAGATGTCTTCTTATCTACTCATCTATGGGGATGTGTATCAGAGAACCACTTTCTCCTTTCTGGACTTCATTCATGGATAATGCAATGCTTGATTTCAAATGTACTTCGATCTGGAACACTGGTTTTTCTTTGTAGCTATGATCAATAGAGTATATCTTTGTTGGAAAACTGGAACATATCCATGTGGCACCTCTTATGTCATTATGATATCTTGTCATGAATTGGCAATCCATCATCCTGATCTTCTGAGTGATCATTCTGATACAATATCTATGTTATAGAGATTCTTCACCACGCTTTTGTTGTGCATTGGAGATTCTCCATCTGTATACAAGGATCTCTTGCTGGTATGCCTTGAGGTCTTGAGATTGCTCTACATACATTCTTTATTCAAATTCTCTGTAGAACAATCTTTGCATTCATCTTGATGTAGAACTCCAATCCATAGATGATATAATGACTCATGTAGAGGTATGTATGGTTTACCGGAATGAGCAATCATCATAGTCTTCTCCCTCCATCTGGGAGAACCTCTAGTTCTTGATCTTGCAATGCTTTCATTCATAATTCTTCCATACATTGTTCTTCATCACAACTTTTAGTTCTGCTTGATTGCTTTCATATCAGGCTTCTAGTCTTGTGAATCTTAATATAATGACTAGTTGTTCAGGCTTCTCTTGTTTCTTGGAATTCTCATGTTCTTCCTCGTGTTTTTCCTTGAATCTTGTGTCCATGGAGTTTCTTATAGATTCCATGCACTAAAGATTCCACTTTTTTTATTTCATCATAGGATCATGGATCTGGATGGACAACCAGACTTCTCTTCTGAACACATACTGTCTTTCATGGATGCGACCATGGACATATACTTCATCATCTTCAATGGATCATAGGATTATCTCCCTCCTAATCCTTGCTTCATGTATGCATGCATATAATCGAATCCCTCCATCTAACAGAGTCCATGCTTTCATCTGCATCCTTATTGTCTTCTGCAAATTCCATGCTTCCGTCTTGTTGTCTTCTACAGAACGTCATAAGTCTTTCTCTAATTTCTTCTTGATTGCTGACTTCTTACTATCTTTGCTTCTTCTAAGTCTCTTCATGATTGATTCATCTTATCTTGCAATAGCTTCCACATGATTTGTATTTCATCCCTTCATGTTTATTATCTAACAAGATCCATCCTTATCTTGTTGTTCTTCCATAGGTATAGTTCTTCTTGGAACACATTATCTTCCAAGAGATAGATATACAAGATATNCATCATGGTTTATTTCAAGCAATCCAGTTGAGCAAGCTCAAAAGATAAGAATTTATTGAAGGGAATCTACAATATGTTGGAAAAATCCAAGAAATTATTGAGTTGGATTACCGCTCTTTTAAATGTTGTATTTTTAAGTGTAGATGGTATGAAGCATTTGAGAGGACACAAAGACATGATACCCATAGGGGATTGTTTTCGATAGATTCCTCGAGGTTCCTACCAGAGGATAATGAGCCTTATGTTCTACCAATTCATTGTGAGAAAGTATTTCTTTAACTCAAATAAGAAGAAATAGTGATCATTAATATATTGATTCATAGTTTTTTGCGATAATATATGTGTTTATTAATAAATAAAAGTGTTATAAAATATTTCTAATATATGTATGTCGTTCTTGTGCAGGTATTTTTCTATGAAGATATTTTGGACCCGAAATGGATATTTGTCATACATTATGATCCAAGATTAAGGCATGTATTTGACGATGCATTAGTGGATATTGAGCATAACAATGATGTCCAACAAAATGAGAGAGATGGATTAGAGAACATCGAAGAAATTAACATCCATGATGATGTTGAAGATGGTTATGTTCAGGCACAAGAAGACAACAATCCAAAGTTAGATGATTTTATGGAATACAACAATATGGATGGTATAGAAAATGATGATACAAATTATAAATCTGGTAACAATATAGATGGTCTACAGTCAAATTTAAATGATGATGAAGATGATGTATATCAAGAAGAGGATGATGATAATATTAAATACTTGAAAGAACATATGAACATTGACAATGATAAACTGGATGACATTGTTGAAGACGATAATGTTAATGACCAAGACTTCTAAATTTTCAAAATTATTTGTAATCCAGTTTTTAAAATGACATTGATTCTTATGGCCCAAACTTTCATGAAATGGTTCAGTATGATTTTTGATGATACAAATTACTTTTGGCAATATTCTTAAAGTGTTCAATCTTTTCTATGAATTGTTGGCAAAAAAAATTAGTATTACTTATATAAGAGTTAGCATGGTTAGTGGTCATTTATTGGCAATTGTTAAAAAATATAATTAAATATATCGTATATGTAAATCAATGTAAATCCAAACAATTAGGCTAATTAATGTATCCAAAGTTTATTCATTAATTTATATTTTAAAACAAATTGAAATGTTTCACTAAGCCTAAACCTAATACCTTAACCTTTATACCATCTAATCCATAATCCCTTGAAACATGGACAATATTGAATATTATGTGGGGACATCAGAAATCCTTGAGTCTTGAAACCCTCCCATACCATCAAGCTACATGTTCCTAGTATAACCATGTCAAATTTCGATGTATAGAGGCACAAGTTAGAGAAATTTCAATGTTGGCCTCATTCACTGGTAACCATGTAGGGTTGATTGATGTCATTAATCCATTCACCTGATATAATACCTAACCCATTAACAATTAAACCACTTGCATGTTGGAGCCTATAAAATTCTTTTGGGATGTCTCAAATTAATAGAATCATGGTTTATTAATCATTAGGTTTCGTTGTAAAGATGGGTATGTCAGGTTTGATCTTTGTTGGCATGGATGGAGAAATCGGGTCATGATGAATATGATGATGATGGAAATGACAACCATGATGATGGAAATGATGAAGAGAAATATGTCCATAAGTCTTAAAAACCTCCCATACCATCAAGGCATGCGCCTAGTGTAAACATGTAAAATTACAATGCATACAGTGACATTTTGAATAAAATTCAACATTGGCCCCATTCACTGTTCATTGTGCGAGGTTGGTGGATGACATTGGTGATGGGCATGTTGGAAGTTCCAAGACATTTAAAGATATTTATGAAAAATATTCTATAGAAGGGATTGATGAATGATGACAATGAATGTTAATGCAAACATGGACAATCTCAGAGATTATGTCGGGAAATCAGACATACTTGAGTATTGAAACCCTCCCATACCTTGAAGGCATGTGTCTAATCTAACCATGTCAAATTTCGACACATATAGGCACAGATTGAATAAATTTCAATGTTGGCCCCATTCACTACTAACTATGTGGGGTCGGTGCATGACATTTGTGATGGGTGTAATATTGGAAGTTCCATGTCAAATTTCAATATAGTTCCAACAACAATTCTATATAAGGGAATGACGAATGATGCCAATAAGACATGCATGATGAACGTTGATTCAAATGTGGATGATATCAAAGATTATGTGGGGACATCAATATACATCCTTAAGTCTCGAAACCCTCCCATATCATAAAGACATGTGTTTAATGTAACCATGTCAAACTTCGACGCATACAGACACATATTGAAGAAATTTCAATGTTGGCCCCATTCACTACTCATTATGGGGGGTCGGTGCATGACATTTGTGATGGGTGTATTGGAATTCCATGTCAAATTTCAAGATAGCTTTGACAATGATTCTATAGAAGGGAATGGCGAACATTGAAAATGAGACATTTATGATGAACGTTGATGCATATGTGGAATTTTTAAACCCTCCTTTAAGTATTGAAAACCCTCCCATACCATCAAGGCATGTGTCTAGTCTAACCATGTTGAATTTCGATGCATACAAACACAATTTGAAGAAATTTCAACGTTGGCCCCATTCACTTCTCATTGTGCGAGGTTGATGCAAGATGACATTTGTGATGGGTGCATTGGAAGTGGCATGACATTTCAAGAGAGTTATGACAAAGATTCTATAGATGGAAATAACAAATGATGACAATGAGACATCCATTATATTGAACGTTGATGCAAACATGGACAATATCAAATATTATGAGGGGACATCAAACATCCTTAAGTATTGAAACCCTCCCATACTGTCGAGCCATGTGTCTAATATAACCATGTTGAATTTCGATTCATACAGACATAGATTGAAAAAAATTCAATGTTGGCCCCACTCACTGCTCACTGTGCGGGTTCAGTGGAAGAAATTTGTGATGGGTGTATTGGAAGTTCCATGTCAAATTTCAAGATAATTCCGACAACGATTCCATAGAAGGGAATGAAGAATGACGACAATGAGACGTGCATGATGAATATTGATGCAAATGTTGATGATCTCAAATATTAGGTGGGGACATCAATATACATCCTTGAGTCTTGAAACCCTCCCATACCATCAAGGCATGTGTCTAGTCTAACCATGTCAAGTTTCGACGCATACATGCACATATTGAATAAATTTCAACATTGGCCCCATTCACTGCTCACTATGTGGGGTCAATGCATGACATTTGTGGTGGGTGAATTGGAAGTTCCATGAAATTACATGAGAGTTCCAATAAATATTATATAGATGGAAACAATGAATGATGAAAATGAGACATCCATTATGAATGTTGATGCAAGCATGGACGATCTCAAAGATTATGTGGGGACATCATACATCCTTGAGTCTTGAAACCCTCCCATACTGTCAAGATATGTGTCTAGTATAACCATATCAAATTTTGATTCATAGAGGAACATATTGAAGAAATTTCAACGTTGGCCCCATTCACTAATAACTATGTGAGGTCAGTGCATGACATTTGTGGTGGATGAATTAGAAGTTCAATGACATTTCAAGAGAGTTCCAACAAAGATTCTACATATGGAAATGATGAATGATGACAATGAGACATACATTATGAAAGTTGATGCAAACATGGATGATATCAAAGATTATGTGGGGACATCATACATCCTTGAGTCTTGAAACCCTCCCATACTGTCAAGGCATGTGTCTAGTCTAACCATGTCGAATTTCAATGCATACATGCACAGTTTGAAGAAATTTCAACATTGGCCCCATTCACTGCTCACTGTGCGAGGTCGATGCAAAATGACATTGGTGATGGGTGTATTGGAAGTTCCATGACATTTCAAGAGAGTTACGAAAAATATTCTATAGATGGAAATAATGAATGATGACAATGAGACATCCATTATATTGAACATTGATGCAAACATGGACGATCTCAAATATTATGCGGAGCCATCAAACATACATAAGTCTTGAAACCCTCCCATACCATCAAGGAAACTATCTAGTCTAACCATGTCAAATTTCAATGCATACGGGAACAAGTTGAAAACATTTCAACGTTGGCCCCATTCAATTCTCACTGTGCAGGTTCGGTGAAAGAAATTTGTGATGGGTGTATTAGAAGTTCCATGTTAAATTTCAAGATAGTTCTGGAAACGATTCTATAGAAGGGAATGACGAATGATGACAATGAGACATGCATGCTGAACATTGATGCGAATGTGGACGACCTCAAATATTATGTGGGGACATCATACATCCTTGAGTCTTGAAACCCTCCCATATCGTCAAGGCATGTGTCTAGTCTAACCATGTCAAATTGCGATGCATACAATTACATATTGAAGAAATTTCAACGTTGGCCCCATTCACTGCTCACTATGCAGGGTCGGTGCATGACATTTTTGGTGGGTGAATTGGAAGTTCCATGACATTTCAAGAAAGTTCCAACAAATATTCTACATATGGAAATGACAAATGATGACAATGAGACATTCATTAGGAACGTTGATGAAAACATGGATGATCTCAAAGATTATGTGGGGACATTAGACATCCTTGAGTCTTGAAACCCTCCCATACCATCAACGCATGTGTCTAGTCTAACCATGTCAAATTTTGATTCATACAGGCACAAACTGAAGAAATTTCAACGTTGGCCCCATTCACTACTCATTGTGAGGGGTTGGTGGAAGACAATATTTGTGATGGGTGTATCGGAAGTTCCATGGCATTTCAAGAGATCAGTTCCGACAAACATTCTACATATAGAAATGGCGGATGATGACAGGCGTGGACAATCTCAATGATTATGTGTAGTTTCGATGGATGTCATTAATCCCTTAGTATATATAATCCCTAATCAGGTTAATCATTAAACTACCTAACCCCTAATCCCCAAATCCATTATCCATTGACCCTTAATCCCTTAGTAACCCCATGATCACATAACCCTTGTAATCCCATTAAGCGGTAACCTTATCCCATAACCCCTTATCCCTTAAGCGGTGGCCTAACCCCTAACCTTAATCCCTAGACCTAAAATTCATAAATAACCTAATCCCCAAATCCCTTGTCCACTTAACCCCAAAATCTCAACAAAATTACTATTTTGGCACATTGGGAGTTAAATTGGAAGTCAAAATAGAAGCTAAAAAGGAACCTAATCTTGAAGCTAAACTGGGAGCTAAGCTGGAAGCTAAACTGGAAGATAAAATGGGAGGATGATGAAAACGAGACGTGGACGATCTCAATGATTATGTGTAGGGTCGATGGATGTCATTAATCCCTTGACCATATATAATCCCTAATCAGTTAATCATTAAACTACCTAACCCCTAATCCCCAAATCCATTATCCATTGACCCTTAATCCCTTAAACTGTAACCCTTGATCCCTTAACCCTTAATCCATTAAACGGTAACCCCTTATCCCTTAACCCTTAATCCCTTAAACGGTAACCCCTAATCCCTTAACCCTTAATCCCTAGACCTAAAATACCTAAATAACCTAATCCCCAAATCCCTTGTCCACTTAACCCCAAAAATCTCAACAAAATTACTATTTAGGCACATTGGGAGTTAAATTGGAAGCCAAAATAGAAGCTAAAAAGGAACCTAATCTTGAAGCTAAACTGGGAGCTAAACTGGAAACTAAAATGGGAGAAAAATTGGGAGCAAAATTGGGATCTAAACTGGGAGCTAAAGTGGAAGCTAAAGTGGGAGCTAAAGTGGGAGCTAAATTAGGCACTAATTGCGCCTAGTTTAGCGCCCAGTTTTGTTGCTCAGCACAAATAGCTCCATAAATAGCGCCGACTTTAGAAAAAAAATGGATAAAAATACATTAAAACAACTAGTGGAAGCAAAAAAGGGAGCTAATCACAGGGATTTGTTGTAGTGAATGTAGAAAATATGGAGGCCATAAAAGAGTGAGTAATGCCCAAAACATAATTTGAAATGAGAAAACAAAATAAGGACTATATTAAATCAAGGATCTTGAGCAAGAAAAAAAAAGGGTTTGGTTTGAAGGAGTAAAGGGAAAAAAAAGAAAACATAAGTAAAATCTAACGATGGAGAAAAATATTGATGTATGCATTGGAATCAGAGTCCAATGAAAAGCCAATAAAATAGGAAGGAAGGAATAAAAGTAACAAAATGAAAGAAGAGTAACAACAAAATGAAGACAATGAAGGTAATAATAAATACTTCAATGAAGAATAACAACAAAGAAAAGTAAGAAAAATAAAGAGAATAAAAAGAAGAGGATAATGAAAATGACAATATGACATATCAAGCTACCATAGTTTTACAAACTTGTCCATTGACATCTCAAAGAACACCGGTATTGGAACATGAGAAAGAAAAGTGGAAATTCATAGGAAAGAGGGGTAAGAGTATACACATAAATCTAATAGAAAAAAGATAAATATGAAAACAATGTTCATAAATCAAGGAAGGATAAAGAAATAGGAGACAAGACACACCTCTAGGTGCCTATGACAAAAATATTGGGAGAATCAAAAGTGAAGTGGGGATTCTAAATTTTTTGATAAGCCAACGATATTGATGCAAACATTGTATTATGACATCTAAGATATAGAAAAAACAAAAACATCAAGATACGATAACCTATAAATAGGGTGAGCAAGCCACAACGTAATGGCCAAAATCTATAGAGAGATGTAGAAGGAACTCAGAAAGAAGGACAAAAAAAACTAAAGGAGTTAAAAGAGCATATGAAAGGCCCAAAAGAACTCTCTTGATGCATTTTTCCCAACATAGATATCCATAGAGGTAGTTCTTAGGAGTAAACCATTAGGATAAGGATCGAGGAAATAACAAATAGACCCCCAAAAGATATTGAAGGAAAAGTTATAAAAAAGGTAACAACAAACATGTACACAAATTGGACAAAAGGACTAAAGGAACTATATGAACTAATGCAATATGTAGAATATGCATAGATGAAAATAAAGAGAATACAAATAGAAATGGAAAACACTTGAGAAATATTGGAGAGAAAGATGTATAAGTTGCAATCACCGAATATAAAATCACCAAAGTTTGAAATATAAAATTATAGCAAGGAGAAATAAAGTCCATGGAAAATAAATATGGAAGCCATATATTAGAGATAAGTATACTACAGGAACAAATGAAGAAAAAAGGAAACCTAAAATAGAAGAAATTTGAGGATAAATTGACACTTCAAGAAAATATGGGGATCAAAATTTTAATGCAAAGAAAAGGATTCAACCAAGTCTCTTAGTATAAAAAATTGGAGCAATCAAAATAGAAGAATGCCAATTCACCCAAATCTTGGACAACACCAATATTAGGAGCCAAGACTAGTGGACATGTTCATTCACAAGATATTATATATGATATCGACAACACACGAATCTCAACTTAGAATGAATATGGTAAAAGACAACACCATGATGATATTTGCAATATGTGCAAGTATATTAGAGCCCAAACTCATTATTAAACACATAAAAATGTAGATCAAAGCAAACCAAGCACAAATACAAGAACACTTACGAGGGAAATCAAGGGAATCATGGCCATAAGAAGAAGAAGATGAATGAGATAAAAATGGGTACCTGATGAATATGAAGAAATAGAATAAAAATAAGTACATGAGTTAGAAGTAGGAGAAGATGAAGAGTTAGAGAGTGAATAAGAGACATAGCTTGAGAATCATAACTAGGAAAAAACCCGAGATGAAGAATAAGTTACAACATTAGACAAGATCATATCAAAACAAGCACTATGGAGTAGGTAGGAGGCTACCAAGCATCTTAGCGTAAGATAATGTTGGGTGTAAAAGCCTTCAATTTTGTTTAAATATCCATTCTTTTCATTTTTTTTAATCAGTACAAGCAAATACGAGCTCTTGTCTACTCTTGAAGCTAACTAGGGCAAACAATTAAAATGTAGAAATAAATAAGACTAGAAGCTAAAAGATGTAGTAATTTTGGTGATAATATGAGAGTTTTGTATTCCTTTTATGTTTTGATGCTATTGAACAAGTCAAGGAATATTGAATTATTGTAATAGGTTGAACTAAGACAATTATTTTCACTATTATTTGAAGAGTGTTTTTTCTCCTCAATCTTAGATATTTTTCCCACTATAAAAGTCTAGCATGCTTTCTATTGGATGTGCTATCTTTATTTGAAATGAATGGAATTGTATCTAATGAATGAGTTATGGTAAGATCTATTTTTGATTGATGTGTTATGCTATTGTTATGATTCCATAATTTATTTATGTCCATTACATGAATGGTAAATTAGAGAATGAATGTATTTTTTAGTGTGGTCATTATTTAGTAGCCAAAATCACCATGGGAAATATGGTAGAAAAAACTAGAGAGTGTTAGAATGAGATGAGGCCATGACCAAATGAGAAAAAAAAAATGGGAACAAAGTGGAAAATATTAAGAAACTGCATTTGCAAAGGTGGAGAAAGTCCTGGATTTAATGCATATAGTGGTACCTTTATGTAATGTGAAATTAGAGGCTATCTAGGCTTAACATGACACACCTATTTACCTAGATGCATAGGAAATTGAGGAATCATTTATGATTCCCAAGGATAAGTGTCTATATGGTCCCAAGATACCCATGAGGCAATAAGAAATTACATGTGGCCACAAGCCAAGTTAAACAATTGTCTCAAATATGGAAATGATATGAGTTGAAGGAGTTTTACAAAAAGTAAGATTTATGGAATGTGTTATGGACCAAAAAGAATAAAAAAGACCCAATTAGTAATTCCGCATCTAAATCAAATGAAGAGTGAATGGATAAGAATCTTATTTTATAGGGAAACCTCCTATTACAAGATGTCAAATGCACAAGATGAGATGATCATTTAAATGAGTCTCGATGTATATATAGGAGACAAAGAGGGCTAGAAAGTAATAATAATAAGCCAACATAACAATAACTAATGTAATTATAATGAACGTGTTATGCTTAGGGGATTAAAATTCCCTTGATCCCATTCAAACAAGCATTTCTCTCAAATTTGATCAACGTGGATGCTTCTGTATGAAGAACCCATCTTCCCAAGTCACATCTTATATTGGTAGGTTCTTCCACTTGATGAGTTACTTAGTAATTGTTTGGGTTCATATTTCCTTGATTTGTGTTTCAATGAGTGTTTCGGGTTCTAGAATGACTCTTCCCTCCTGATCAAGCTCTAGAAGAATTGAATGAATTGATATCTTGTCACTTGTTACCTTATTTAAAGAAGAAACATATAAGACCATAAACATGAAGGAGGAAACTCTAATTTGTAATCCATTATGTCAATCCTCTACAACGCTTTATATGGATGATAATAATAGGGTGTTAATTTATCGTTATTCTCTTATTGCTTGAGGTACATAAATTTATATCACTGTAGTCTTATAAATACCCAATCTCCTCCTTCAAAGAACCTTTCACTATGATGTTAATTTGTTTGATATTAAATCTTGTTTTTTTCTATAGAGAATTTGTCCTTGAATAGTTGGAGAAAAAATTGTTGGTGTTGGATGTGATATTCCATTGCTTGAACCGTAGGCTTCCCTCTCAAGGGTGATGTGATGGATGGAGGATGATATACATAAATTTCCATAAACTGAGACAATTTGTATGAAGTAT
>SNQJ01S0005752.1:112422-154552 GCA_010110895.2 Picea sitchensis
TGGTGAATTGGTATTGTTTCTTTTTCTCAAATTAAATTAATTCTTTAATTATTAATTTATGAACCATAAAAATTAATCAATAAGAAAGTACAAAAAAATGAAATTAAATGTAACAATCATAAAAATTATATTTCAGTTACAAGTTTTAGTTTGCAAGAGACACCAATCTCTCTTATTTTGAGAACTAACTCAAGGATACACCAATCCCCTGTTTCCAAGTTCCAACTTGAGGAATCACCAACTCCTTGTAGTTCGGGATCCAACCTGTAAAGGACTCCAATCCTCTTTTTTTTCAAGCACCAACTTGAGGAAGCTGCAACTCCCTATTTCAAAATTCAACCTATAGAGCACTCCAATCCTCCTTTGCTCCTCCCTTCCACCCTCACTTCATGTGTATGTTTCAGTTTTCATGTTCTTCCCTGGACTTCTATTCTGTTTTTGATATTCTAAATTAGCTCACAAAGACACTCTCCTTCCATTATACTTTTCTGTTTATATAGTATTCCGACATGTATGAATTTGAAACATTGTGTCTCTTTGTATGAAACAATGCACCTCTTCATTTAATTTAATAATAATGCTAACATTTTTTTATTAAAATTTTGTCTTTAATTCAAAATACTTCAAATATCTTGTAGATTTTTCATCATTAATGAAACATATGGGTCCTAAAAATTGTTTACTGTTGTTGTAACAATTCTTTGAATAAACCTTGATCCCGAGGTGGTAATTATCTTTAATCATATTTTTAGTATTTATGAGTTGATCTCAATTATGTATTGACTCTTCTTATTTTGGTCTCACACTTCCATATTGATCCAACGATATACGATCAATATCCGTTGTCCATTGTCGATCCATAAAATTTATGATTTCATTGTTCGTTGACGTCAACCATCATATAACTGTTCCTCTAAAGTTACTCCAAGAATATTGTATTTTTTGGATCATTGAATATCAAGATGTCTGATCCATAAACATTAGGATTATAGCATATTTGTCTCACCAAAAAGAATTCCCTGTTTAAAATAATTGTAACTCTAATTTTTTATATGACAAGAAATTCTCGACCGCTCAAGCCACAAGTCGAGTCGGAAAATAAAAATAGAGTCAACCACCCAGAATTTGAAATCAGAAAAATGAGTTGGAAAAAATGCAAGTCGGGTCAAATAAAAGTAAGTCGAACACAATCGATTCGACCAAGAATCAAGAAATGAAATTCAAAGTTGAAGACAATGCAAGTCTAAGTTATCCAAGTCGAATTCAGAGACAATGCAAGTCAAATTTTATCCAAGTCGAAGTCGAAGGTAATGGAAATTGAAGTTATTCAAGTCGAAGTCAGAGACAATGTAAGTCAAAGTCGAAGGAAATGTAAGTCAAATTTAATCAAGTCGAGGTCAGAGACAATGCAAGTAGAATTTTATCCAAGTCGAAGTCGAAGGCAATGTAAGTCAAATTTATCCATGTCGAAGACCAAGAAGTCTAATAGAGACTATCATACCAGACCCTTTTACACATTTTATTGATCTTTCCCCTTTGCATTTGGATAGGACAAATTTAGTATTCATAAGTAATCATAGTTTTAGACAATGCATAAGTTTGACAATATCATATGCACAATTTTGATGATGACGAACATAATATTGACCTCTTTTCGTCAATTCCAGTACCAAGATCATATACCCTCTTTGACATCAATTCCAACACCATAACATCAATTCCAACATTCTCCCCCTTTGGCATTGATGGCAACAAAGTAAAAACACTTTATTTTAATTGAGTTTTTACTATTTATTCTCCCCCTTTGACAAAAATGGAAGAAGGAATATTTCTCGGCTCCCTATGAGGTTATACTCCCCTTGTACATGTACTCCTCCTTTGATGAAATCTTTGAAATTCAATTAGATATGAATATTACCCCCAATTTATGTCTAAGGTATTCAAAAGTAATCTTGCATAAAGGTTTTGTGAATATATCCGGAATCTATTCTTTAATATCCACATATTCCACTTTAACAACTTTTTAAGAAACTTGTTCCCTTATGATTGGTTTTTGAGTGCATGACAATATTCTCATGAAGGTTTAAGGCACTGGTATTGTCACAATTAAGAAGAATTGGATGATCATACTTTATTTGTAAATATTCTAGAGTTTGTTTCATCCAAATTACTTGAGTGCAATAGGAGGCAACACCAATATATTCAACTTCTACTATAGATAGTGATATGGTGGTTTTCTTTTCACTTATCCATGACATAAAACATTTTCCTAGGAAGAATGATCCTCCACTAGTTCTCTTTCTATCATCTACACTTCCATTCCAGTTTGCATCAGTATATTAAGTTAATGTGAAGTCTTCTGTTTTTGGTTACCATAATCCAAAATCCAAGGTGCCTTTGAGATATCTAAAAATCCTTTTAATTTCCTTCATATGTGTCTATGTAGGTGCAGATTGAAATCTGGCCACAAATCCTACAACTTGTTTTAAAAATCCCTATGTTACGTCATAACCAAATGATAACAGTAAGAGATATTTTTTTTTCACTGAACTAGTGGAACATGGTAGTGACGTACATCAACAATACTCATTCTATTTCTTTCATCTCAATGCACAACTAGATTTATATGCAATGTTAGTGTATTAATGATCTGCCATATCCCATAATTATCACATACAACAAGATTGAAACATCACTATTATTCAAGATCAACCACAACTAGTTTCATCACACAACATCATTTCTTCTAACAAACAAAATCATCATACAAGGAAATCAAGAATATCTACCCATCCAACCTACATACAAGGTCAGGACCTCCAAGACACATAATCAATGCTCAAGTCCAGGATTCATCCGATTGATTTTGACCACTTAAGGTCTCAGGATTGGCGACTGTTATGAGGAACAAGGAAGTATCTAATTCCCATATTTTCAATTCAAACCCAACATCAATTATTTTTACTAGCACACTTAGCTATATTTTCTTCAACACAGAAAAATCTGGTAACAATGTCACTTCTTCATAGCACTAATTCCTACTATTTCAATAATTCATAATATGAATCATTTAAGGATTAAGAAGTAATTCAATAAAATCAAGGCATAACTTAACAATAAAACAAAGTCCCTTAAATAGACAATCTATCATTTTATGACAGTTTCAATATTACTCATGTTTACCTCAAATAAGTGTGACCACCCTTCAACGTACAACCAAGTAGTTAGATATCCGATCTATATCACCAGTTAAAAGAGGAAAGTAATAGTAGAAAAAATATCTCAGTGCAAGGTAGAACCATGAGCCTACTCTGTACCTTGGTGAACCAACAAATAATGTGAATAAGAAAAACCTGTAACCGAAAGAAAGTCTGTTCTAAGATTGAGTTAATAAGTTTTTGTAAGGAACCTGAAGTTCTTCTTCTAGGTGTCAAAGTGAAACACAACTAGATCCAACTCTAAAAGTACGTATACAGGCTCCTTTAGAGCCCAAATTTTAGAAGAACAACACCTGGTATAAAATGGGACCTTCTCAATTTGGACCTAGGTACTAACCTTCAAAAGAAACAAAGCTTAGGAGAGACAGTGAAAATTTACACAAGGGAGGAACAAAGCACACACTCAACCATAAGTGACCAAAGCTTAGTAGCTGTTGGATCTGGGAGTTGCAGAGGAGGACCATCGGATCAAAATCCAATTAAGTCCCGAGCGTCGGATCTTAGTAAGGGTATATCAATGATGGGGAGCCATTGCGGGATTAAAGGGTTCAGTTAACGATCACGCCAGTTTTGGTTTTGCAATCCAAACATGCCATCGATCATCACCTATAAATAGATCAATGATTGGCATCGATCCCACTATCAACAAGCAGGTTCTATTGCGAAATTCGGGAAAGGGTTTAAACATCGTGCTAGTCTATACTCCGCAATCATTCCTAGCCATCTATCTTCACAATTGATTTAATAACAATCATCAAATTAGACCATCGATTAGCACTCAAGGAGTCGATACGAGGTCATTCTCTCGGTCATACGAAGGGAGGACAGAGGCCCTTCAGGCTAGTTGACTATGCCCTGAAGCCCAAATCACGAGGTGGATTTGCATCGTAGATCAGTGGGCGAACACTAGTTGTTGGATCCGTAAGAATTCGACGATTCAACAAGTTTGAGTTCACAACAGATAAGAGTTGAAAAACCATGAAGCTCAGAAGTTCTGGAGTGAAGGATGGTCGTATATATGATGAACGATCATGGGTTGTTGGATCTATGAGCCTATGTTCTTCAACGATTTGGTAATTTTCTACTCCGACACAACTAGAGTCAGTGGGTTTAAGTTGAAGGAACTCCCAGAGTCTCGAATTTGAGAGTAAATCCTCATCATTAAGGCTAGTTACACACGTCGTGTGGATGATGGTTTTTTGGTGAGAAAGGTCCCGAACTCCTGGAGCCTGGATTTAATCCTGAACGTCGTCGAAAATTTAACAAGTGTCGTTAGATCTATGGGTTTGGCCTTTGCAATTTCGGAGGAAACATGAGTTGCAACATCCAAAACCTTCGAAACTTGGAGCCCCAAACTTTCTTATGGTTGTATATCTATGTGAGGTGTGGTAGTCATTGATCCCTTAGTTATTAGGAATTCGGCTCTCCGAAAAGGTTAAGAGGTATTTGTTAAGGATTATGAAGACCCCAAAGTTACAAACTCCCAGAGTAAACGTCATCCATATATCTAGCAAATGATCGAGGATCATTAGATATGAGCACCTTAGTCCTTCATAGGTTCAACAGTTCGACACTCCAAAGGAAAAAGGTTTGTTGTTGCAAAAGAGAGGAAACTCACGGAGTTACGAACTCTGGAGTAGATGTCAACTGTTAATAATGGAGAAAGGTCAACCATTAGATTAGTTTACTAAATGTTGACGGGAGAAGGTGGGGTAGGGTTAACCTACAACTTTTGGTCAACTCAGCTCATGACCGGATTCGACCGATTAAAACTTCAGGAGAAAATGAAGGTAGAATTTTAAGAACCTCCGGAGCACCGGAGTCCCGAAGCTCCAAATAGCACTCTTTGGTCAGAATTGGGTTCTAGCCCCTGGTGACATGCCTAACTTGTTTAAGGAAAAGGGATAATGCCTTGTAATGAAGTAAGTAAAAAATTATAAGTCCGGAGACCTTCGCACAGATATCCCAATATCCTGAAGTTTGAAATTTAGTTACTCTAGCATAGGGATTCCTCGTTACTGATAACTTGGGTTAACCAAGGATTTAAACCAGAGAAACACAATAATTTCGGATTAAACAACCATCGAGGATCCATTATTTGACATAAATGAAATATCATGAACTTTAAATAGGAATTTATGGTACAAGTTCGGATCCAATACGCCTCTCAATAGAGAACCCATCATTAGAACTGATTTGAATTTTAAATGAATTTCAACAAAGAAACTCATGAGATAATTTTGGAACTAACTCCATGGTTTACCAGTGAACAATCACTGATGAATTTCTGAAATAACATCAACTGAAAAATTTGCTCCCACATACTTCACTTATGGATGGAAATACAAACTGTAACATAGAATAAATACCATAAAATTCACATTTGACAATGAGGATCATGCTACTCAAAATTAGGGTTTGGAAAACATCTGGAATTTCAAAGAAAGTTTAAAACATAACCACTGTAAATATTATTCGTTTGCAACAACTGTAAATTAAAAATATATCTGGGAACTAAATCTCGTTGACAACAAATGTAACCATGGGAATTCAGGATCTCCAGGGATGCTACAGAGACCCTATCATTCCAACATAATTCTACACTAATGCTACAAATAAATTCAAAATATAAAATATCATGAACGAAGAATGTTGCGTATTGAAGATGCCTTGAATTCTTGCACTCCTTCCTTTCCTTCACTTTCTAATCACAGACACCTCACCGGTACCTCCCAACCAACACTAGGAGTACTCTTCTCCCCCCTTATCCCCCTGAGCCTCAAAGGGGCCAAGAACAAGAACCATAACACAATAGCTTCCAGGATTTCCTCGCAAGGAAGAGCTTCCACTCTTTTCCCAAGTCTGGAGTCCCAACTCTCACAAGTAAACACACAGACAATAAAAAATTCAACAACATAACAATGTCTTCCCAGGGTCCACACCCCTTCCCTTCTACGTCAATTTCTTTATAGAATTCTTCCTCACAAACATCTTTCCCTCATGCATAATTCATTAATTTTTTAAAATTCAGCTCAAGGATTATTCACCCACTATAGGTGTCACATTCTCCCCAGGTTGCACAAGTAATTTCTCTTTTATTTTTATTTAAAATCCACCTTTCCTCACATTTCCCCACGTGTTCCTAAATTTCCTCTTAGTTGTATCTTATTTCCTCAATCCCCTTAATTAATGGTTGTCTCCTAACTAGGTTTTAGTTAGGGTTGGATTAGGAGTCTTCTTAGTTAGGCTAGGGTTGGTTGACTCAAATTCTATTCTATGCACAACCCATGCTCTCAAGTTGTAATTATTTCTAAATAAGGATTTCTTTTTAATAATTTCATGCACCCTTGTACATTTTATCAATTCTTTAGGTCTTTACTTATTATTTCCTAACATTTGATTTCCTTCAAATATTTACTCATGTCACAATTAAATTAGTCCCTTTATTTAAAATTTATGGTTGGTTTTAATAATTAATAATCTATTTTTTAATTAATTATTTTAATCCAACAAGGTCTAATCATTCTAGTGTTTTCTAGGCCACCTATGTTTATTGACGCAGGTTTAAATTGTGCAACACACCCTTCAAGATGCATCTTCATGCTCCAAGGGTGCCACTTGTGTTGACTTGTTTTTGTAAGTTTGTCTAACCCCTTGGAGTCAAAACTCCATTCGGTCGAACTTGTGAGAAACTAAGGGCTTCTAAGGAATAAGGATTCGGCCTTATTGTGCACCCCTTAGAAATCTACGTGAGTGATTGTCTCAGTCTTCCCTCACGACATTGTGGACCACCCAAACTAGGTAATCATTAACCTACAGTTCTGGCCATGACGAGAGTGCTAGTAGGTTGTGACAGGGATTTTTCCATCCCTCTCCCTCAATATCTGTTTTTTTTGTGAAAGGCCCCTTTACTCCTTATGTGATTTAGATTAACAAACATCATCAAGCCTACATCCACTGACAAGAACAGTGTAAAAAAACCATATACATAAACCATACTAAAATCCATCATACATCATATGTGCATAATAATGAAATACTCAAACAATACAATCCACTCCCAACTCAATCCGGAGTCCAAGGAAGCCCTTTGATGCCACTGACATCGATAACCTATAATGTGTCCTTCACACTTAGGATGACTTGTCAAAAGCACATGTCAACCCATATATATACATAAATATAATCGAGCAACTATAGCACCTCAACATCATCATATATAACCCAAAATTTGAATGAAATCACAGTGTTCTATACCTAGATCACTTGCAAGCAACTGTCCTCAAAGAAAAAGTCAATAATAGTATGCTCAGTAGAGCGGGATGTTACACTTACATGATGTCCTATCTTGTTGTTGTTTCATATAATAGGCTAGAAATCATTGATCTATACATGGTTTGGTCTAATTCTATTTATTCATCATTTTTGCTTAGTTTGCATCCTGTAATCATAGGAGTGCTCATAGGTTTACAATATTCCATTTGAAATTTATTCAACATTTCCTTAATTTATTTGGTCTAAGATATGAATATTCCTTTGTATGATTGTGAAACTTGTAAGCCTAGAAAGAATGTCAGTTCACCAAGCATTGACATCTCGAATTAGTTTTTCATTTCTGTAGAAAATTGTTTGCTTAGAGGATTTAGATTACTTCCAGAGATGATATCATCCACATATACTACAACAATAATCATATTCTAATTTTCAATTTTAATGTAAATATTTGTGTCATTAGCTCCTCTTTTGTAACCTTGTTGTTGTATATGATTATCAAGTCTTGAAAACCATGCCCTAAGAGCTTGTTTGATACCATACAATGCTTTCTTTAATTTGCCGACATAGTCTTTATTTTCCAATAATATAAATCCTTCAGGTTGTTCTATATAAACTCATTCATCTAGATTTCCATTTAAAAATGTTGATTTGAAATCCATTTGATATATTTTGAGTTTTTAAAACATGAAAATGCCAAGAACATTCTGATAGCTTCTATTCTGGCTACTGGGGAAAATGTTTCCTCAAAGTCAATTCCTTCTACTTGAGCATATCCTTTACACACAAATATTTATTTATTCCTTATAACTTGACCATCTTCATTAACTTTATTTTTAAAAAACCACTTGGTCCCTACCAATTTTTTGTCTTTTGGTCTTGGGACAAGCTCACAGGTCTAATTCTTCTCCATTTGATCAAGCTCTTCATTCATGGATTTGATCCAATCTTCATTTTTGTTTTCTTCTATAAATGTTTTGGGTTTTATTAGGGAGAGCATTGCTTTTTTTATTCATATGGTATCCTTCTTCTTGTTTCAACTCCAACACTTTTTGTTTCTTATAATTTGACTTTTAGGATGATATATTTGTACTCTTCTTGATGGTGCTTTTAACTCTTGTCTTGGTGATGCTTTCTCTTCATTTTATTCTTCACTCTGTGATTCGTCTTCTTGTATTTCTTTAGTTTCTTATTCATCATAATCTCTTCTTCTTTCATCAACTTGTGAATTGTCCTGAGATTTGTTTATTCTTGATGTTAGATCATCCACCTTTAAATTTACACTTTCCATAATTTTGTGCAGCCTCAGATTATAACATCTATAGGCCTTTTTATTGGATGAGTAACCAAGAAATATACCTTCATATAACCTATAATCAATAAATTTTCCTATATTATCATCATCTCTTTTTATATAGCATTTGCTTCCAAACACTCTAAAGTGTTTTACCGATGTTGGTCTACCAAACCAAAACTGATATGGTGTCTTATCATGGTTAACTCTAAGTTGTGCTCTGTTAAGTACATATACTGTTGTATATATTGTTTGTCTCGAATAGATATCTGAGAGTTTGGATTCATTTAACATAGTTATGGCTTCTTCTTGGACAATTATATTTTTCTTTTCAACAAATCCATTTTGTTGAGGAGTTTTTGGAGCTGAAAAGTCTCTTTTAATTCCATGAGTTTCACGAAACTCATTGAATTCATCTGAGGTAAATTCCCATCCATTGTCTGATCTTAGGCACTTTATTTTGAGATAAATCTCATTTTAAACATGTTCTTTGAATGCTTTGAATTTTTTGAATGCTTCTGATTTCTATTTAAGAAAAGATACCCAAGTCATCCTTATATAGTCATCAATGAATAAAATGAAGTAATGTTCACCTTGCATGATTTTAGTTCTTTTTGGTCCACAAAGGTCAGTGTGAATTTTTTTTAATGGTTTTGATGTAAATCAGTATTTTGTGTTGAATCTTACTCTTGTCTAGTTTCCATGTTGGCAGTGCCTACAAACAGAGTTCGAAGGTTTAATAATCCTTGACATATCTCTCACAACTTCCTTTTTACTAACTTTTATCAAATTGCCAAAACCCATATATCCTAGTCTTCTATGCCATAGCCAACTTTCATCTATTTGGCTCATGAAACATTTTTCTTCTTCTTCTATGTTTAAGATAGATATATATTTCTTGGTGTCTTGTGTGAAACAACCACTAATTTTCCCGAGCCTTCTTTTCTAATTTCACATTTTTGAGAGTCAAATATGAGTATGTGTCCTTGATCACATGTTTGACTCACACTTAGGAGATTAGGCTTCATATTTTCAACTAATAGCACATTTTCTTCTTTAGCTATATTATTTCCTAGATTGGTTATACCCTTTCCAAGTATCTTCGTAGAGACATTATCTCCAAAAGTAACTCTTCATTTTTCTTTCCTTTTCAGAATGAGGAATTTGTCTTGATATCCTATCACATGCTTTGAACATCCATTGCCAACATACCATTGAATCCTTTCATATTTATCATATAAGGATACCTTACACTCTGTTTCCTTTCTTCCATTTTTTTTTTCTTTCCATGTCTTCTTATGCTTCTCTTTTTGAATGTTGGAAGTCTTTATGGGATTCTTTGGTAGTATAGAATCACTAACTTTGTGACCATAATTGGTGCATTTGTAGCATTCAAAATTGTAATCTTGTAATGGAGAGAATGAATTGTAGTTTATATTCTCTTGATTATTATTATTCTTGTTGTTGTTATAACCATATCTTAGAACATTCTAATTATTGTTTTTTCCATAAGCTCTACAATGTAATGCTTTATGCCCAAAATGATTGCAAAAGAAACAATAGCCAAGAAAGAGATGTTGATACCTTTTTGGGGGAGTTCTTATTGTAGTTGTGTTCCTTCTATATTCATTTTCTTTAGAAGGGAGAGAAAATTTCTGTTGATTAGAATCAATCTTTATTTTTCTTTCTTCCTTTTTGAAAGAGCTCTGAAGGGCAACTGCACAACTTTTTGGATTTTTGTTAGTTTCTTGAGATGTAAAGTTAGATCCTTTGTTATATTTATTTTGATCATAACCAAGTTCTGATTTATTGCTTCATGATATTTGACTGTTAAGAATATCATCCAATATTATTGAACTGTTTTCAAATCTTGATTGATTTTTTCCTTTCTTAAGTCATCTTTTTAGAAGAACAATTTCAGCCTCTAGGTTTTTACAGTTTAATTGTTTTTCATTGAGTTGTTTACGTATGATTTCTTCAATTATTTTGTCTTATTGGAGTTGATTCTTCAAATCAATAATGATTTGTTTTGATTCCTTGATGGTTATTGAAACTTCCTTTTCTTTTGATTTTTGTTTTTCTTCATATTCTAATCATTGTTCTCTTAATGATTTGTTCTTCTTTTTATATTTTCTTAGTTCTTCAAGAGAATTAATAAGTTCTCCTTCAAGGTCTAATTCCCCTTAAACTTCATATTTTTCTTCATTATCAACAACATTATTTTGATATTATATGCCCATAAATAAAAGTTATTTCTCGTCATATTCACTCATGTCAAATGAACTATTGTCTTCTTTGGAGTAGAAGTTTTTCCTTTTCTTCTAGAATTTCTTCTTGTTTCCAATTTTTCTCTTCTTATGTTCTTTATGGTTACAAGTATCTTCATCATCACTACCCACCTGCTAGGGATAGGGACATTTAGAGGAAAAATTCCCAACTTTGCCACAGTTGAAGAACTTGAGGGGTAACTTCCCTTTATATTTCCCATATCCTTTCTGGAGTTTCCTTATAAAATTGGCCTCTTATTCAAATAATATGTCTGAGTGATTTTCATTTGGAACATTCTCATGGTTCTTTGTTTCTTTCGATGCTTCAAAGTTTGTTTCCCTTTTTAATTACTTTTATTTCCCGGTTCTCATTTCATAGGAAATAAGAATCCCATGAAGTTCATCCATTGTAAGTTTGTCAAGGTTTTCTCGATCTTTCAAGGTGGATACCTTGGCATCATATCTCATTGGTAATGATATAAGCACCTTTTGGAAAATAATTTTGTCTTTTAACTCTTCTCCTAATGCTTTGATTGAATTGACTATTTCATCCACTATTTCAAAATATTTTGCAATGTTTTCTTCCTCTTTCATCTTCAGACTTTCAAACTTCCCTCTGTATGTTTGAATTTTGGCTTGCTTGACTTTTCCATCTCCTTCATAGATGACTTTAAGTTTGTTCCATATTTCTTTTTCTGATTTACAGTGCATCACTTTTACAAATATAGAATTTTCTAATCCACCAAGAAGTGCATTAACAACCTTTGAATTATCATTGCAGATTTTCTTTGCAACATCATATGAAGGTGTAGTAGTTGGTGCAGTGTAACCATTTACCACTGATAGCCAAATATCACATCCAAGAGACATCAAGTAACTTCTCATCCTTATACTCCAAAATGCATAATCATTTCATTTGAACAATGGTACTCTGTTGGAGGACATCCATTCTTGTTGATCCATTGGATTTCTTAGAATCTGCCTTCAAGTGGTTAGACTGTGGTGAAGGAACATGCTCTGATGCCAATTGTTGGAATTTTTTTCAATACTGAGGGGGGGGGGATGAATTAGTATTGTTTTTTTTTTTTCTCAAATTAAATTAATTATTTAATTATTAATTTATGAACCATAACAATTAATCAACAAGAATGTACAGAAAACTAAAATTAAATGTAATAATCATAAAAATTATATTTTAGTTACAAGTTTTAGTTTTCAAGAGACACCAATCTCTCTTCTTTTGAGCACCAACTCAAGGAGACACCAATCCCTTATTTCCAAGCACCAACTCCTTGTAGTTCAGGATCCAACCTGTAAAGGACTCCAATCCTCTATTTTTTCAAGCACCAACTTGAGGAAACTGCAACTCTCTGTTTCAGGCTTCAACCTGTAGAGGAATCCAATCCTCCTTTTCTCTTCCCTTCCACCCTCACTTCATGTGTATGTTTCAGGTTTCATATTCTTCCCTGGACTCTGCTTTTGTTTTTTCTCTTCTGAATTATCTCATAGAGACACTCTCCTTCCATTATACCTTTCTGTTTATATAGTATTCCAACATGTATGAATTTGAAACATTGTGTCTCTTTGTATGAAACAATTGACCTTTTCATTTAATTTAATAATAATGCTAACATTTTGCAATTAAATTTTTTGTCTTTAATTCAAAAGACTTCAAATACCTTGTAAGTTTTTCATCATTAATGGAATATCTAGGTGCTAAAAACTGTTTACTATTGTTGTAACAGTTCTTTGAACAAACCTTGATCCCGAGGTGTTAATTATCTTTAATCATATTTTTAGTCTTTATGAGTCGATCTCATTTATGTAATGACTCTTCTTATTTTGGTCTCACACTTCCATATTGATCCAATGATCTACATTCAATCTTTGTTGTCCATTTTTGATCCATAGAATTTAGGATTTCATTGTCCATTGACCTCAACCATCCAATAATTGTTCCTCTACAGTTACTCCAGGAATATTTAATTTGTTGGATCATTGAAGATCAATATGTTTGATCCATAAAGAGGAGGATTATATCCTATTTGTCTCACCAACACAAAATGATCTATTTAAAACAATTATAAATCTAACTATTTATATGACAAGAAATTCTCAACCACTCAAGCCACAAGTCGAGTCAGAAAATAAAAATAGAATCGACCACCCGGAAGTTGAAATGGGAAAAATAAGTTGGTCGAAATAAAAATCGGGTCGAGGAAAAGTAAGTCGACCAAGAGTCAAGAAATGCAAGTCAAAGTTATCCAAGTCGAAATCGGAGACAATACAAGTTGAATTTTATCTAAGTCAAAGTCGAAGGCAATGCAAATCTAAGTTATTCAAGTCAAAGTTGGAGACAATGTAAGTCAAAGTCGAAGGAAATGTAATTCAAAGTTATCCAAGTCGAAGTCGAAGACAATGCAAGTCAAAGTTTATCTAAGTCGAATTCGAAGGCAATGTAAGTCGAATTTATCCATGTCGAAGATCAAGAAGTCTAATATAGACTCTCATACCAGACCCTTTTACACATTTTATTGAGCACCAGATTTTGATCTTTCCCCTTTGCATTTAGATAGGACAAATTTAGTATTCATAAGTAATCATTGTTTTAGACAATGCATGAGTTTGACAATATCATATGCACAATTTTGATGATGATGACCATAATATTTAACTCTTTGCATCAATGCTAGTACCAACATCATATACCCTTTTTGACATCAATGCCAACACTATAATATCATGTCCAACAGTGTTGTACCATTATTCTGCTAAAGGTAATTGTTTGACTAATTCTGATTGTTTATCTAATGAAAACAAATGGATATAACCTTCTAGAAATTTATTCACATTCTTATCTTGTCCATTAGATTGTTGGTGGTAAGATGAGATGTGATCCAGTTGAGTACCCATATAAGAAAAAATAATTGTCCAAAAATTGCTATTGAAAATTGGATCTTCGTCACTTGCAATAATCTTGCAATACTACAATACAATATTTTAACATCAGAACACAGTTCATTCTTTCTTGGGAAAAAACCAAGACTACATGACACAAATCATGACACATGCGGGGACATTGTCTACCACATTGTGTTTGCATCTTTTATTTCAATGCATGTTTTTTGAAGCATTGTCTTAGCAATGAAAAAATCAACATAAATATGATTTCTATGTCGATTTAGCATCATATTTCATTAGTTAATCATGGAAAAAACCCTTTTGCATATCCTTTGCATCAAGTGTGTGTTGTGTGCATCGTGGTTATGTCAAAATGAGTCAATTTTTGCATAGATATGATTTGTAAAGCATCATATTTGCATTTATTTGTCATGAATTTGCGACAAATTGGTGTCATTGCTATGTTGAAATAAAATCATATTTTAGCATCATAATAAATTGGTTTTGCATAAAAAATACATTGTTTTAATGTCAAATTTACAACATAATTATAATTAATATTTTAATTGTTTTAATTATTATCGATTATTTAATTAATTACTATTTGTAATTAGTTTAATTGATAATAATAATAATAATTAGTCATTATTAATTTTATTATTATTATTATATTTAAATATTAATGAGATTCACCTGAATCAAGTGACAGGCAGGAAACTCATGACAAATTAGGGGCCTTGATCTCTACCCCCACTTGGAAGCCACACAACCCTCCATTACCATTGCCTGCTTACACCCACATCCCCTCACTTAAATGACTAACTAACCCAGATCTCTTCCTTGCGTGCAACCATCCTCATCTCACATAGTGATCATTCCTCCCACTCGAGCGATGAGAGTCTGGAACTATCTGTAGTTAGTGTTAGTTATGGAATCACACGAAACTAGCCTAACACCCTCACGATGAACCTCCCTTTTGGTTTTCTAGTTTATGGCCCTGTATTGTTACCTTGCTTGTTGTTTTCCCTTGTTTTTCTTCTTCTAGTTTCACCCTTTCTTGGCCTCCAGACTGTCCCCTATCGTTCCCCACATCACCCTCACTAATATTCTCATTCCACACTCTGTGTCTACTAGTCATTGTATTAGAGCTCCAATATCGTGTGCCCCCCCATCATCAACATGCCTATATTTTTAGGGGAAACTATTTATCTTGCTAAACTCAAGGTTTTGTTGATTAGGTGACTGAGGTCTATGAAGCGCATATTGCTCCGAAAGTCCAAGTTAAATTGGATTTAGATGAGACTGGCACTCGGGTTCTTAGGCACTTCATAGACAATGAAGTTGTTGATGAGAATATAGACTGTTGGATCCCTGATCTGGGTACTTATTGATATCAAGACAATATTTACTAAAACGTTGTGGATATCTACTGGATACTCAAGATCCTCATCAGTAAGGTTCTTTTGGAAAGAAATGAGGCACACCAAGAAATATTCTTACATCTGGATGAAATGCAAAGACAATTGTAGGAAATAGACCACAGGCCGAGAAGTTCATTAGCAAGAATGAAGACTGATATGGAGAAGACCAGGAGCATACTCATCCCATGACACCTCCTTCAGAGGTACTCTGTAGTCTGCCTCATTGATTTCCCATGATATTTCTTCTTATTTTTTGGTTTTAAATTCATGGAGGTTTGGAGGTTTTCACCCCACGTCTCAATATCTTTAAGGATAATTATAGGTATCAGTCAGACAATTATAACAAAATTTATTTTTCAAACAATGTCATTTATTGTTTTTTGTTCTCTTAAGATGCAAGGGAAAACACAAAATGCTCTTCTGTGGCTGGTTTGGTTTCCCAAGTGGCAAACCAACCACAAATTTTTGCAACTCTCTTAGTTTTCAGTAATAGAAGGATGCATGGATGGATAGCTTAAAAAAAAAAATATTAACGAGATTGAAGATTAGTATAAGTTTTTTTTACAACATACTAATCATGAGAGAAAAACCATGTATATAAACACAATGATGAAATTTTAAAATTAAATGATAAGATAACTATGTAATTTTTTGTTCTTGTAAATTAGTGGTACACCACCACCCTAGGAAAATGTCAATTTTATCCATATGGCGTGAAAATATTTCTACACATAAGTAAATGAAATTAATTTGACATTATCAAGAGTTGATTGAATTGTTTGTAAATAAGTGGTACACTACCACCCCACATAAATGTCAATGTTGTATAGGCTAATGAATATAGTACAAAAAATTCATGGAATAAAATATACCTATAATTTGACATGAATAATGAAAAAACACATGCATAAAATCAACATATATATGTAGAGACACTTTAGGCAATGAAAGGTATTGAAACTCATCAAATTCAACAAAACTCAACCATAATTTGGTGTAATGTTTTGAGTTGATTTAAGCACATCCTCCTTTAATTTGATAGTATCATTATTTATGGTTTTCGTATCATGTATTTTAATCCCACTCCTACCAATGGCTTTTACCAATGTGAGTTATTACATACTTATTATAGTAGCATATCCCTATTATATGGGAATTTGTTCCACCTTTTAATAAATATTGTGTAGAAAATAATAAGCCAAGTAAAGCTACTATTGAACCATTGGTTACATTTATCCAAGCTAACTACCATTGGTTTATTGTGTTTATGATGTCAAAATTCATTAACATGCCTATAATGGATCTATATTTGACCACTAATCTATGAGATCCTTTTGTATCCATCAATAGGTTCTTATCCCACCAATGATGGAAAAAAATGTACACGAAAAAGAAAAAAATATGTTCATCTTAATACATATATATGTTAGTTAGATCTATGACTTCTTACATCTTCTTGGGTTGACCTAGTTTCGGATCTCAATGGGTTTCCAACAAAACCCTCTAAAACTATCGACCCTCCTGGTAAACTAGAAGGAAACGCTGCACATAGGGTGCACAATGCAATCTCACTCGAGATAGATCTATGGGTGACTGCAATACCCATGTGTTTGCAGTCTAGGAGTGAGTGGGGATCTGGGAGTATATTCTATATTTATTTATGCATTAAACTTGTTATTGATCCAAGTATTTCTAAGATTCATTCATCTGTAGCCTTTTGCATGCATGATAATACATATATTTAATCATTCATTCATAAGCTAACTACTAACATAAAGTAAATACTCAATTAAAATCACACAGAACAAAATTTTTACAGTGGTTCACCCCCTCCTGGTGCTACGTCCACAAATATTTGGCTTCTCTGCTCTTTTATTTAATCTGCTGAAAAATATGGCGTTGCGCACATTACATCTCAGTAATACAGTCACGATCAAGGAAAAAATACTTTATGAGGCGGACTAGATCACACCAGGATCCTCAACATGTGATCTAACCCTCAAAATATACCTTATTCGACTCTTCTAAAACCTTATTACAATCGACAGTATTACAAATTTCAACAACTTTCGACCTCTATCAACATCTAACACCAACCTTCAACAACCTCTAACCTAGACCTCCTAGGTTATTATTTATACTATTTTACAGGCTTATAGCCGTTACAATCCTTATCAAAAACCCTAACCCTATAATGGTTAGGCTTGCTTTCTTGTGTGCCATGTTGCTTTTCCTCTTGCATGCTACTTTTCCTTCTTTTTATGTGTTGATTTCTTGCCATATGTTATGCGCGCTCCAAAATTAGGTCTTTCCCAAAATAGATATTTTCTCAAAAAATAGGCATGCACTCAGAATAGTATTCCTTCTCAAAATAGGCCTACGCCCAACAAGACCCCAACACTGACATGTGGATCGTCCTGAGCCACTCAGGTGGTGCATTCTCCTTGTACTTCCTTGTCCAAACTGTGGAACTTTTCTGCTAGTTCCTTTCTTGTTTCCCTCATCTGTACAACATTTCATGTTAGTGCCTCTACTTTATGTGCTATTATCACCTTCTTCATTAATGTTTCACCCTCTATCTGTGCATGTGCCATACTTTTCTTCTCTTCCTCTAACTACGCAATCATTTATGTTTCTTTTTCTCGGAGGGGTTCCAATTCAGCTTGTCTTTCTTGCTTCTGTGTCTGCGTTATTTTCAGCTCTATCTGTCGAGTCTTCATTTCTTGAGTTCCCTTCAAGAACTCTGTGATTCCCATTTTTTTATTCTGTTGTTCTAGCTCCTATATGGAAGTGTTGATTCTCTCCTCTTATTGGTCCCACTATTGGAACTTTTCGTCTTCTTCCAGAATAGTCCATATCTGTGCAGTTCTGTAGAACAACTCTTCTACTTCACTTGTGTCTTTCTCCATCTCAAATATCTAGATTGCAGATTGTTTTTCTCTCTGTTCTTGGACCTCTGGAGGAGTCGTAGGATTGAGCCTTTCTTTGATCTCCTCAATTTCCTACTTATATATGTCAATTTTTTGTGAAATCATATTGATATTCTTCTCTACACTCCTCTCAGGTGCTTTTGTGCTATTTGGGACACAATCATATACTGTTGTTAATCCCTATTCTAGTTTATATGTGCATTCTTTATCCTCCTCTTTCTCCGAGCTAATTTGGCCGCATGTGATTTTTAACATTTCAACGACTCCTCTACCCACCTCCAAGTTGGTTGCATCTATGCGGGCCCTGGATTTCACTTCTTGCATTACGCTGGTATGGAGTCTGTATAGTGGCTTAGTGGGTATTTGTGCCATGAAAAATTACTTCGCGTTATCCATGGGTTTCTATGTAGTCTCCTGATCCATTCTGATCATTTGGTGCATGAATGTAAATGTCTCTCTGCCTTGTACTACAATTTGTATTGTCTCCTCTCCTTCTTTCTACGCCGAGGTCACTATGTCTTTTCCTATTGCTTCATTGTGACCTGTGTTACTTCTTGGCTCCGTAATTGTTGTAGAGTTTCATGGACTTTGATGATCTTGGCCATGATTTCTTCTCTCTATGCCTCTGCAATACAGACCACTTATTCCCCCCTATCTTGGACCTTGTCCACAACTAAATCCACATCATCCTTTGTAAGGGTGATGACTGGGTATTCCGTGATGCACATCCTATTTTTGTGTGCCTCTTTTTTCTGCGCTAGCTTCCATATTGTCTGTGAGGGCTGCACCCCACTTGTTTTACCCTAGAACCTCTCTTCCCCAGCCTATGAATTATCCCCCTTTACGATATGTGGTTGGTTTCTCATCCTTTTCAATGTTGTTGTCCTCCTTGGTCTTTTCGGTATTGCGCTTCTTTCAGATGACTGATTCCGCGCTGCATACTTTCTAGTATTATCAACTAGGTTGTTTGTTCTCGTTGAGGAACCTACTTCAACCTTGTCCTTTGGATTGGAGGTTTGTGTCGTGATTGGCCTTGTTGTTGGTTTTGTTACTAGCAGTTTCCACTGTGCAGGCTAGTATTTGAATATCAAGTCAACTTCTTCCTTGGTGACACAATATTGCATTTCTATCCACACCTTCTTTGGATCCCTTGCAGCCTAGATCTACATGTGGTGCCTGGATTCCTTGAACCTGACTATCCCTTCTATATCTTGGATTACCTCCATAGTTATGCACCACACATTATTTGTGCATTGTTTTATCTCTCCAACAACATTGCAAAGACTCTGTTTTTTTCTTTTTGAGTTTTGTTGTCCTTGGCCTGCCAGAGGGACTCATATCTGGCCGCATAACATTTCCCTTTCCTATCCAGGAAAGATGAGAAATTTGATCATGCCACCCTACCAAATCCATAAGAATGATCATCCAGGAGTAATGTAAATCAATTCCATTATCCTGTACATCTCTACAATCTACCAAAAATCAGTTCAACGGGTATGGTTCCCAACTGAAAATTACTCCTTTCACACACTACATGGCTACTGCAATAACTCCTACTGATGATTCTTCTTTTCGGCATTTCCTCAATAGTTTACAAGCCATAATATTGCTAGTAAACCTTGTCACATTGTTGTTAATATCCTTTATCACAATGCTCCTATTACCCCGACTGGTTCCAAACTGCGCTTTGACTAGCGCTGTAGTATCCTTCTTACGTGTTGTTTAGGAAAATGTATGGAACACCTTACTAAATCATTTTTAGATCTTGTCTGGCTAGGAAAATATAGTTAGGAATGTCACCTGGGGTTTATAGCCTCAAAACATTCACTCAATTCGCAAGTATTAATTACAAGGATTAAGGATGATTTTATGATTTGCATATGTTGCAATGTAAAAGCAAAATTTATACAAGGCTACAAGAATGTATAAAGATTTTACAATAAAGTAAACATGAACCAAAAACGAAAGGAAGAACCAAGTCATGAAAACACATGTATGAGACATGACAATAATCTTATTTATTTCATTATGAGATACAAATGTGTATTTATGTTTACAATCCCTTGCAAGGGTATGGACCAAATTCAGATTTAGAGGTCTCCGATGGACACCATACAAAAAGACTCTGACAATAAAATAAAAATGAAATTAATGATCTGGATCATCTTGCCACGAAAATGCTGCAATTTGACTCTGCAAGATATCCTTTATCAGCCATGAAAATTAATTCACAAACAGACAAGAATACACAGAATGTCAAGGATGAATCAACACCTCTAAAACAAGCAAATGAAAAGTACGATTCAGTTTTGAACCTTTATGCCTTCAATAATACCCTGCTATAAACAAGAGGATTAGGCTTTCAAGTAAACTCAGAAATGAATGAAAACTGAAACTATCTAATTTGAGAAAAACGTAGTCTTGTCTTTCTCCTTCTATTCGCCCTAGTCTCTTCTTCTCATTGAACCTTTATTCTTTCTCAATAAGTTGAGGTAATTCACCTACTTTCTTTAGTTAATTCAAATTAACTTAACTAATTATTTTAGGGAGAAATAACTAATAATAATATGTAAATAAGGGTCTAGTTAATTTTTACTAAATAGGTGGGACCCCTTGTGACTCCCATCATTCTTTTGCCAATCATCAATTATAAAATACAAAATTTTATCATTTGGATCATATAACACCCTTGTAGCCCCCCTTGATATTATTCAAATCAAATATTTAAATATCAACAAAATTTAAGGACATATCCCAAAAAATCAATATATCCATTTTATCCACAAAAATATCCAAAATAAAACTTGTTGTCCCCAAAAGTTGAAAATTATCAAATATTGTCTTCATTATTGAAAATCATAAAATAAACTTTAAAATCCATATTTTATTCTTTGCAAGGCATATTTCCTCTTCTCATTGTTGTCTCCAACTGACTTTCCTTGAGTGGCCCTTGGTTGGTTAGACCCTTGGGGTTGTATTTCACAGATCACATGAGAGAAATCATCTTTTAGGTGGAGGTGTGAAGACACAAACTTAGAGTATTTTGTGGAAGGACTGGAGGGGGAAGTCGTTGATTTTCCTTTGTCTTGCACAGGTTGCGGGATATCGGTATTTAATCTTTTTCTAGCGTGCGAGGATTGTACTGGCAAAACAACAGGAGAAATTTGAACATTGGGATTAATTGGTGGTGGTAAAAGAAATGACACAGTGGGCCAACCACGACGGTGAGAGACAGGCTGGTGGACAATTTCTTGCAAATCATCATTAGCGGGGACCTTAGGCTGCAATGATACATGTGGAGGAATGTGAATGCCAGGAAAATTCTGAGGAGGATGAAATGGGGGTCTGTCAGGTCAGGGATGAAAGATACCATGGAAAACCAAATTAAAATTACTATCTTGAAAAAATTGGTTCAACTCTTGTGGATAAACATCGAAATGAATAGAAAACTGAGGCCTTATATGGCCTCACTGCCAGTTACCTTTGCCTCTATTATTTTGGCCATTAATACCCCTACTGAAAAAAATCATCCTATAGAAATATTTATCCAGTTATGAAAAGTTCTTAATAACCACATGGAACTCTACTTTATATAAATCAAGAGTTGGATTTATTATTTACTACATGACGCATGTAATCCATCCATAAAAAAACATTTATTAATTGTCAGACGAATAGGGAATTGATAGGGTCATTGGGAGTATGGAGGGATTGTACTTAGCATAAAATGATATAATGGAAGGGAAATATTCATGAATATTGTTCAAGAAACTAATAAAACAATCAAACTGTGTATACAACTAGCTCCCAAAATATCAATCATCAATCATTTATTTCATTTTCTCACTGACTTTTCCTTTTTTAAAAACAAAAATGAGTAACAACAAAACAAGGAGTGAAGAATGTAATTGGGATAATGAGAGGAGTGTATCTTGTGTAAAATGGTATAATTAAATGGAATCCCATGGAGATTGTTATATCATATATCAAACAATGCCATTTTTGACCTCAAAATTTAAACTTCTTCATTGATTCAAAATTGAACTTCAACACTCTGTTTCCAAAATTACAGAGATGGGATTTCACTTCCAGGGTGTTCAGTTGCATCTATAAGTTTCAATGAACATGGATCACTTCAAAATTATTTTCTCAATAAACATTCAACAATAATAACATAACTTGCGTGCAACAGGGTCGAGTAGGCACAACACCACAATAATCAAAATAAATACAACCCACAGTCGAGGAATGGACAGACTGTGATTCCCGATATCAACATCAGTGTGTTACAATCACTACAGGGTTCCATGAAGTGGCCACAAAAGAGATCCCTTCATATAACATAATTCAAAATTGAAACTTCAATTAACAACGCTCCTAAAATCCCTTTCATTCTGCATCACAGAACTTATTCAACGCATATATAATTTACCCACAAAGGTATTCCTTTCCTACAAAATCGAACACACAGTATGTCGTTTCCCTTAAGAAATGTTTCACAATGTTTTCATCACCCCAATATCTCCACAGGACAGACTGTATTATTAGACAAATGAGTAAGGTTAACATTCTTCCCATTTTGCACAACACGTAATCAATCAAACCCGTGACCAAAAGGAGCACGCACAATGGATTTCCTTAATTCTGGGTTGGCCATATTTTGCGATAATTTCCAATGCACAATGTTCGGTATGCAATAGTGGACATTAAGGTGGTAGAAGCAAGCGGGCCAACAAACTGAGGGATTGTCTAGAAAGAGCATGGAAAGTTTAATTCTTTACAAAATTCCACATTAATACTCACAGAGTAGTGACCAAGGTGTGGGCACAACAGCCATGAAAACCACAAATTCAAAGAAATGAAGAGTGCCCAAATAACTCATAGGTAAGAAGTGGGGATAACTACTTCAAACAGGGAAGAAACCTAGAACAAGGAACCTGAGGGAAGGAAGGTTTGGGAGTTTCCCAACGATATTCTTTTCCATAACAAAAATGCGAAAAACCATACACAACAAAAGACACCACACTTCTTTTCAATGCCATGTTTCAAATACAACCACCAAAGGAAACCAAAACCTTGCAAATGACCAATACACACTAAATTCATTCATATAAAAACTTTGGAAATGCACAAACTGTAAACAAACAAGAGCCAACTGTTGTCTTAAAGAGCAGAGCGAATGTTCATGGATGGAAAAACAATAAAACCCCATACTTGTGTAAAATTTTCTAAGGAGAACCAATTACCTTATATACCTTCTCCATGAATGAGAAAAGCGGAGGAACAACAACCAAAAAGAGAAAATACAAAATGACTAGGGTGGGGGGCTCGAGGTGAATTAGAGTGGCATGAATTTACTGCATGTCGCTTATACATTCATGTTTTCATTCATGTCAGTACGAGAAGGACCACTATTCAACTCATCAACCATTAACATTCAAATCAACTTAATGCAGATCGATTATACCATAGTTTGCTAATATTCCAATTTTGCAAATGTGCCAACCCATTCCATTATCCCTATATCACATATAACAATACTTTGCTAGGGATACCAAATCATGAACAAACTTACAATTAAACCAATGCACACAACACTTGTTTAAAAACTCCAATGTGACCTAACTCAAATACTTGCTCGGGATACCATGTTCCAACATTACTTCCAATTCAAACAATGCGTGTACCCTTGTAGCATTAAGCCACCATATCACACATATAACTTAAGTATGGATTTTAGGTCCTTCATCAAGATAAATGTAACATGATAATACTTGCGAGTTTTATATAAAAACAACACCAAAATCATATCGCCCCTAACATCATATTTGATTAATTGTTTCGTCAGATTTTTTTAAACGCAAATAAACTATAGGGATCATCTCAACCAACTCATAAGCATGTAAAGCATAATTGTTGTTTCTTCGTCATAGTCACACAAGTTACATCAGAGGTCCCGCCTATTAGTATATTATTAAATATAGTTAAATAATAATTCATAAGGCGTTTGCAACCATTTGCAAGCAGGTGCCCTATGTTGCGCTTTTTGGCGTCAACAAACTAGTGACTCCACAGGGAAATCTGTTTCAAACAGATTAAGAACTTATAATGTCTAGTTTTTTTTTATTGGTAACATAGATCAAAGAATTATTGATTGGAATGATTATGCAACAGGGGGGAAACATGGTTTAAGGGAAATAATGAGACGGGATTTTTGGAATAACGCATGAAAAGTGGTACGTGTGAGGGGGTTTGGTCATGTATGCATAACAATTGATCAGTCATAGTAAAAGTGTTTCTTTGTTTTAAGGAGAATTTTTTTGATATTCTCTTTTGAATTTCAAGATGGAGGGAAGAAAGAGATAACATAAAATAGGGAAGAAAATCAAATCATCTATCTAACAACGGTACTGAAAGTAAAAACCAATTTCAACGATGTCTACAAGGAGGACATTGTGACAACTGTGTAAACTTTATTGTTATTGATCAACAATACTTACAAAATGGCATTGTTGTGGAGAAACTGATCAAAAACTTGTTTTTGATAAACAAAAAAAAAAACAAAAAATGAAACAACAGAAAATGAACAATCAATTAAACAAAGAAAAACAAAATAATGAAACAAAAATCTATATACAATAGTGATTTGCACATGGAATTTATCAATCAAGTTGGTTCCACATAATTTTTCAATTGGGAACCATTTGTACTATAGGAAATCAATCGCTCTTTCAAATCTTTTAAAAGATAAGAGTTTGTGCCTAGGACAAAAGTGATCTTGAAAGGACATAGCCATAATTTCTAAAACTTTGAATGTCTTCCTTTGTCAGCATGGACTGAGTCCCAAAGAAATACTTTCTCATTTACTTTAAATTTGACATCTTTTGTGCGTTTGTTAAAATATTTCTTCACGATTTGTTGTCTTCTTTGTATGTTTTTCGAGGCAAACATTCATTGTTCTTCTAAGGCTAATAGTGCATTTATCCTTTTAGGGACATTGGAATAATTTAATTCTTTGATCTGTAGCATCAGCCATAGGGAAGAAAGTTCCAACTCAATAGGAATAATGGATTCTTGACCATAAACAAGCAGAAAGGGAGTGCAACCTGTGCTTACCTTGGTGGTAGTGTGATTTTCCCAAAGGGCGTAAGTGAGGAGAGTGTGACATTGACGAGGCTTATCTTCAATGAGCCTCTTGATGATCCTAACCATATTTTTGTTAGTAGAATCGACTTGCCCATTTCCTTGAGGGTAATAAGCTGATGAGGTGAAATGTTTGACCTCCAATTTAGCTAAAAATTGAGTTAATTTAGCGGAAATGAAAGCGGGACCATTGTTTGTAATAATATCTAAAGGAATGCCAAATATAGAGAAGATATTAGTTTCCAAGAAAGATATTACATGTTCAACCTGTGAGTGTCTATGAGGGACAACTTTAGTCCACTTAGTGAAATAATCGATGGTTGTCAAAATGAAAATCTACCCTGTAGAAGATAGAGGATTAATAGGACCAATAAAGTCCAGGCCCCATTTAGAAAACATAAAATCCAGGAGAACAAGTTGAAAAGGCATAGTAGAAAGATGCTCTTTCCCAACGAATTTTTGGCACTTGTCACAATATCTTGCGAACTTATAAGAATCTCGAAAAATTGAAGGCCAATAATAACCATTTCTGTTGATTTTAAAAGAAATAGATGTAGCATAAAAGTGGCCACCAACGTGCAAAACAAAATATGAAGATCCATGAGTTTCCTACAACAATTTATGTGCTTCCTCATTATTCACACATCGAAGTAATATAGTATCAACAAGCCTCCTGAACAAAAATCCTCCTAAACTAATATACCTGGAATATTCAATACTAAGTCTTCTCCTCTGATGCGGATCTAAGTCATATAGGCATTTATGATATTGCAAGTAATACACCAGATTTTTATACCATGGATGTTCAACAATAGAAAGGGTTTGGTTTTCAATATAAAACAATGTTAAAAGAGAATTATCTTGATCGTTAATTTCTTCACTTGCTTCAACATTTTGAGCTAAGTGAAGAGCTAAGTCTCATCCATTAATTGTTTTTGAAGTCATGATGGTTAAATCATGCTCCTGCATTTTGGTAAGCCAATCTTCAAGCTTCCCTGAAAGATAAGTTTGTGAAATCATAAACTTGACAACAGGCAAAGGGGCTTTTACCTGCGTGTGTTTGCCTAGGATAAAGTGGTGAAATTTATCTATAGATTTAACAAGAGAAAATGTATGTTTCTCAATATAGGAGTACTTGAATTCGTCATATGATAAACTTTGGATCATGTAAGTTACAGGTCTCTCATTATTCTGATCATCCCATTGTATGAGGATAGCATAAACTGCTTCCTCACTGGCATTAGTGTATATGATCAAATCTTTCTCAAAGTTCAGTTTCGCCAGAACCGGTGCGAAACTGATTGCCTTCTTAATCCTTACGAAATATTTTTTGACATCATTTGTCCAAGAAAAGGAGAGATATTTCTTTAGAATATTATGATTTGGTTTAACCATTAAAGAAAAATCAAGAACAAACCTGCTGACAAAGTTGATAATACCCATAAAGGCTTGAACCTCCTTTTTGGAAGTGGGGACAAGAAGGTTTATGATAGAAGCAATCCTTTCAGGACCTATGCTTATTCCTGAATCAGAAATGATATGTCCAAGGATCTTTCCCTTGGTGACGCCAAAAATAGATTTAGAAGGATTTAAAGAAATGTCAAATTTTCTGCATCACAAGAGAACGTTTCTGAGACGACCAAAGTGATCCAATCGATTATTTGAATAGACAGTCAAATCATCAAGCTAAACCTGGATAATCTTACCGATCAGATCATCAAAATCTATTTTCATATCTCTCTGGAAGGTGGCACCTACATTAGACAATCCAAAAGGCATGTGTTCATAAGAAAATGTGCCCCAACGTGTAGTAAAGGCGGTTTTGTATCTATCAGTCCTTTTTAACTTGATTTGATTATATCCAGAGAAACCATCAAGTAAGGACATCATTTGTGACCTTGCAACCTGTTGCAAAACCATTTCCATATTAGGGAGAGGAAAATGATCTTTAACACTTGATCTATTCAATGCACGGAAATCAATGCATAGTCGAACCTGTTTAGTTGTCTTCCTAACATGAACTAAATTTGAAACCCACTTGGAATATTTAACTGGGAAGATTATACCAGCCTTCAATTTTTTTTCCAACTCCTTTCTAATAGTAGCTTCAAGCGTGGGGTTAATGGGTCTTTTTTTTTTCTTAATTGGTTTTATCCCTTCCTTGATAGGAATGGCATGTTGTATGAGAGAAGGATCAAAACCATGAAGATCCTCGTATGACCATGCAAAAACATCTTGAAATTCACCTAATAATTCTGTGAAATTTTCCTTTTATTCGTCGGAACATTGGGCACCTAATTTAACCATCTTTGGAGATTCGGAGGTCCCAAGGTTCAAGGAAATGGTATCACCCACTTTCCTTTTCGACTCCTCTTCCTTATGTGTTTCTTTGTTTCTCACTTAACTCGACGAAAATGAACCCTCAAGAGGAGTCAAGCCTTTTGGAAATTTATCATCTTCCATAGATATGATTTCCTTAGGCTTAAATGGTTCATTTCGTTATGAAAGAACATATGCCTTCATCATTAGGGAAAACCTAGCATGATTCTACATTATCTAGAATGTGAGGACAATATAAAGATTGAAAAGTACAATCAAAACTTTGAGGTAGAAGTTGCCGAGTAGGGGATGCCGCAAACACAACTAACCTATCAACCATTGAATTAATTTCCCTCTTAACATGAGTGATGTTAAATGATAACAAGTTCGAGGTAAGAACCCAAATATCTTGTGTATGGTGTTTCATCAACTTATTTCTAGGAGAATATATTTTACGCACAAGGTTCACAACAAGTTGAGAATCACAAAAAACTATAAGGTGACCACAACCAAGGTTATAGGAATTTTTTATGCCTATCAGTAAAGATTCAAACTCAGTGACATTGTTCATGTAGGAAAAATCTAACCTATAAGAAAATTTATGGATTTTACCTATAGGTGAGTACAAGATAATTCCAGGTCCATTACCTTCGTTTGAGAACGAGCCATTGAAATGCATGTGCCACATACCATATTATAAATCAAATTATTCTAAATTTGTGTCACCCTCATCAACAAATATAGAGGACACCCCTAAGTCTTCCTTAAGATAATTTACATTCGATTGAGGAATACTCGCTATGTATGGTGAAATTATTCCTTCTCTTAAGACTATGATATTATTTCCATTCCAGGTAACAGATAAGTGTGTCCCATCAAGAGAAAGATATCCACTTGTTAGGTATCGCCTGTCTCTTCCTAGGATAATAAAATAATTTCTTACCGGCATGTCGATTACTTGGATGCTAAGGGTTGTCCTTATTTTGGGATGTGCACATAAAACTAAAGTTACATCTTTGATTTCACCTATTTTTGACTGCTGTAGACTGTTATAGGAGAGCATGCTTCTAGAATTTTCATCAGTACATGATAATCCTATCTCTTCCATAATGTTTTTTGATATAATTCTTGGGCCCGAACCGCGATCAATTAGGCAACAATGGGCTATCTTATCCATAATTTTTACAGAAATGAAAAATGGGGGTGTTTTTATAGGGTGTCTAAAATTATTTACACCTATCTTATTTACAGTGGGATCCTCTTCTTTTACCTCTTCAGAAAGATTGGATATGGTGGAAGATTTTCCTTCCATAAAATTCCTAAGATGCTTTTGTTGTTCAGGGATGAAAACCATGTCCAAAAGAGTAGCATCGACCTTGATATTATCCAGTTGGTTAAGGATGTTATACTTGGAAGAGGTAAAAGGGGAAGAAACTCCGTGAATCTTGAGAACTTTGACAGTTTGTACATTATTACCTTGTGAAGATGAGGTTGGAGTGGAAGAAGCACGAGGGGAATCATGTTTCCCTTTAGGAGCATAAGATTTGTTCCTAGTATTTATGATCATAACATCTTCTGGTTCTTCCCAATCTAGAACAATGATAGTGGTTTTGGGTTTCTTGCCAAATATTTTATCTCTGGCACTCTTCTTAAATTCACAAGTACTTTCTTGATGATTTTCTTCACATAATTTACACCAGCTGTGAGACATAATGGCCTTGGGCTGAAAATTGTTTTCATTTGTATTCCTAAAAGGTGTTGCAAAAGGAGAATATGCCCTAGGAATAAGCGAGGGTACATTCCCCTTTCGTTCATAGGCTATAATTCGGTTGTTCATATCTTGTACAAGTTGTAGGAGGGCATACATATTTGTTTGTTTCACCGAGTCTCCTTTAGGGAGACCTGTTCTTTCAAGTTTCTCTTCGTACTCCAGGAAAGTGTGGAGAGCGGAGACAAGATTGTCAATATCCTTTTTTTCGAGCCTATGATGATAAGGAGAAGTAAGCACATTATAGTAATGCATGAAAGAGGCTTGGTTTTGGGGGAATATTAGTTCAGGGATTTGATTGTACAATTTGGCGAAGCGAAGATTAAAGGACTTAATAGTCTCACCATATTTGTAAGAAATATTGTTATATTCCCTTAACTGTTCGGTCAAGCTCTTGGATTGTCCATAAGTGGACTTGAACCAATAAACCAAGTCTTCCCAAGTGGAAAGGATATTTGGAGGGAGGTCAAAGAAATCATCTGTTGCTTTCCCTTAAAGGGAGTTGACAAATAAGCGCATGCATGTATCATTTTTGTTAGCCCTGATATTATGACAAGCATTACAAAATTCCACTAGGTGTTCATTTGTAGAAACAATATTATTCCCTGATAACTTAGGAAGATGCTCTTTAAATTTGGGTAACAGATGAGTAATATGTGTTAGATTCAAGGGAGAAGATACGTGCCATGGGGCGGTTGTAGCATCTTCCTCAAACTGAAAAAGGTTGTACTTATTTATAACTTTAGCAGGGTTGGTAGCTGATTGTATAGGAACTTGATGACCATATAGACTACCAATTACCAATGAGGCTGAAGGTTGGGATGATGAAGCACCTCCAACACTACTAGCACCACCTGTGGATGCCATTTTGAAAGTGATGGGTAAGGGTGAAAAGGGTGAGCTGGCAGAATCAGACAAATTCCTCCTTAGAGTGATTTCTTGGGTAAAAAAATGGCTTTCCTCCTTCCTATTTCAATGATAGGAATGGATTTGGGGGACAATCCTCTTCTTCTTCTAGAAATGTGAGGATTTGAGAACATGAAAATGAAAACCAAAGACTAAGGAATAGGAGGTTACTGTTGGTTTTTAAGCTGCCTTTTCTTGGCTTCCCAACGTTCACATATACTTATATCTTGTTCAACTACTTCCCAAGAGCATTCAAGCTCGACCCGGGTACTAGCAATTTCTAGGATAGTATTGAATAAATTCAAGGAAATGCTAGTTTGGTATTTAAGACCGTGTTCAATATTAGGCTGCCTTGTAGAAGGTATTGTCATGAGAAAAATCAATCAAAGAGTGCTAAAAAAAACAAGAAAGATCCAAAGATAGTCATGAATACAATCAACCACAGAGATATGGAAGATGTCCCTAGTATGGTCTCCTAATAAATGTTGAGGAAAAGGTATGGAACACCTTACTCAATCATTTTCAGATCTTTCCTGGATAGGAAAAGATAGTTGGGAATGTCACCTAGGGTTTAAACCCTCAAAACATTCACTCAATCCACAAGTATTATTTACAAGTATTAAGGATGATTTTATGATTTGTATACATTGCATTGTAAAAATAAAATTTATACAAGGCTAAAAGAATGTATACATCTTTTAGAATAAAGTAAACATGGAGACAAAAAGCGAAAGGAGGAACCAAGTCATGAAAAAACATGTATGAGACAAGACAATAATCTCATTTATTTCATTATGAAATTTAAAAGTGTATTTATCTTTACAAACCCCTTGTGAGGGTATGGACTGAAGTCAAATTTAGATTTCTCCGATGGGAACCATACAAAAAGACTCTGACAGTAAAATAAAACTGAAATTAATGATCTATATCAACTTGCCACGAAAATGTTGCCATTTGAATCTACAAGATATCCTTTATCAGCCATGAAAATTAATTCACAAAAAGACCGAAATCTGTGGTTGGTTTTTCGTCCTTGTCATTGTTGTTGTCCTCCTTGGTATTTTTCGTATTGCGCTTCTTTCAGATGACTAATTCCATGCAAAATCATTTCTATTATTATTGGTCGGGATGTTTGTTCTCACTGAGGAACCTGCTTCAACCTTGTCCTTGGGCTTGTAGTTTTGTGTCGTGACTAGCCTTACTTTTGGTTTTGTTACTTGCAGCTGCCACTGCGTAGGCTAGTCTTTGACTATCAAGTCAAATTCTTCCTTGGTGACACAATATTGCATTTCTAGCCATGTCTTCTTTGGATCCCTTGCAGCCTGGATCCACATGTGGTTCCGGGATGCCTTGAACCTGGCTATCCATCTGTATCTTGGATTACCTCCATAGGTATGCACCACATATTAGTTGTGCATTGTTGTATCTCTCCAACAACATTGCAAAGATTGTGTTGTTTTCTTGTTGAGTTTTGTTGTCCTTGGCCTTCCAAAGGAACTCATATCTGGATGCATAATATTTCCCTTTCCTATCTAGGAAAGCTAAGAACTTTGGATCCTTCCACCCTGCCAAATATATAAGAATGATCATCTAGGAGTAATGGAACTCGGTTCCATTATCCTATGCATCTCTACAATCTACCAAAAACCGGTTCAATAAGTATGGTTCCTAGCTGAACATTACTCCTTTCACACACTACGTGGCTACTGCAATAACTCCTACTGGTGCTTCTTCTTTTCAAAATTTCCTCAATATTTTACAATCCATAAGCTTGTTGGTGAACCTTGTCACATTGTCATTAATATCCTTTATCACAATGCCCCTATTACCCCGATTTGTGCCAAACTGTGCTTTGACAAGCTTTGTGATATCATTCTCACGCGTTGTTGAGGAAAATGTATGAAACACCTTACTCAATCATTTTCAAATATTTCCTGGCTAGGAAAATATAGTTGGGAATGCCCCCCGATTTTATACCCTCAAAACATTCACTCAATACGCAAGTATTAATTACAAGGATTAAGGTTGATTTTATGATTTGTATATGTTGCAATGTAAAAATAAAATTTATACAAGGCTACAAGAATGTATACAATTTTTACAATAAAGTAAACATGGAGACCAAAAGCGAAAGGAGGAACCAAGTCATTAAAACACATTTATAAGATGAGACAATTATCTGATTTATTTCATTTTGAGATACAAAAGTGTCTTTCTCTTTACAAACCCCTATGAGGGTATGGACCAAAGTCAGATTTAGAGGTCTCTGATGGGAACCATAAAAAAAGGCTCCGACAGTAACATAAAACTGAAATTAATGATCTGGATCATGTTTCCACGAAAATGTTTCCATTTGACTTTGCAAGATATCCTTTATCAGCTATGAAAATTAATTCACAAACATACAAGAATACACAGACTATCAAAGATGAATCAACACCTCTAAAACAAGAGGCTAAAAAGTATGATTCAGTTTTGAACCTTGTTTCCTTCAATAAGACCCTACTGTCAACAAGAGGATTAGGCTTTCAAGTAAACTCATAAATGAATGAAAACTGAAACAATCTCATTTAACTAAAGAGAAAACACTTGTATTTCTCCTTCTATTCTCTCTTGTCTCTTCTTCTCATTGAACCTTTATTCTTTCCCAATAAGTTGAGGTAGTTCAACTACTTTCTTTAGTTAAGTCAAATTAACTTAACTAATTATTTTAGGGAGAAATAACTAATAATAATATATAAATAAGGGTCTAGTTAATAATTACTAAATAGGTGGGACCCCTTGTGACTCCCATCATTCTTTTTCCAATCATCAATTATAAAATACAAAAGTTTATCATTTGGATCATGTTATCACCATAAATTTTTTTGTATGAAATCTAGTTTTCAAGACTTAGCGAGGCGCTAAACTGATGTGGAGGCGTGAAAAACTAGAGGACAAGGGAAAGTCTAGCAGGAGGGGGCTAAATATAGCGGTGGTGCAGAGTTGATGGGACCTGACAGGTCATAGATCGCAGGCGCTATAGATCAACGGTCGGGGATCATTTCGAGGGGAGGACTTGTGCGAAAGATAATTCTTGAAAGTGGGCCGAAAAGTAAACCACAGTTTCGGGTCGAGACCACGTGTCACCACTGGGTGCATTTTGGGGTGATAAGCGGGTTTCCCCAAACCACTCTCTCTCACCCTGGAAATCATGAAAGTATATAAAGGGGGCGTTTGTCGTTATTTTATTATTTTTTCAAATACTGGAACGTTTAAAATTGGCGCGACCCCTCCATTCAGACTGAAGCTCAAAAATATGCCAAGCTCATGCCTTTTCCACTCATTTACAAGTATTTTTCATCACCACCATGGACCCTATCATTATGTCAGTAGCAGAGCAAGACCCCGTGTCAAACAAAGAAGCCCTAATTTACCGTGATTCAGATGTTTTTGACACTGAAATCTCCATTTCTCCCATCTCCGTGTCCAGAGATCTGTCTGATAATGTAGGGAAGCATATACCCTTCCTTGAAGCAGTACATGCCACTATAGTCCCTTATGTTGTCGAGGTCACATTCCCTTTCCACGAATTCATAGGTTTGTGAAAAAAACAATATTCACAGGAAGAGAAAGTTGTCTTAAATAAATGGGGGTTCGAGGTCCTATGTAGGGTAGAGATTTTATACCAGATTCCCTCTCCACAGTTTTTGAACCGTTCGAGGAAGAAAAGTTGATTATGGTTTACAGGGAGTGTCCATCAAAAGTCAAATACCTATTATTACAAACAATTTTCAAACCAGAGCATCTTTCCGAAAGCCTGTCCCTGCCAATGAGTGTTAATGTCATGGTTATTGAAGTCCAATGGGTCTGTTCCATACTGAGTCAAATTTTAGGTCTAGATAACAATAAGCATGTGGTCGAGGTTATGTTAGATTTTTTGTTGGATTTTTTCTAGATAGAGTCCAGTCAGTTGGTCGGTATCATCTTCGATAAATTCATAGATGACAATATCCACAAACAGCTAGTGAATTTTCAGTCACTAAGACACTTAAGATATTGCACATACTTGCTGAATATTTTCCTGGAAAAAAAAAAGAGAGAGTTCCCTAAAGAAACATTAATATCAACTGAATGTAAAAGGATCACATTGCTCATTTTCATCAACAAGGTCATGTCCATGGTTTACAACTTGATTTTGAACACCATCCTACCAAGAGTTCTGGATTTGTTACGAGAAAAATCTCTCTATGGCTAGGGTAAACCACAACAGACAGAAATGATTACAGAAATCAACTCTCTTCTCAAGTATGATATATAAACAAATATGCTAGAAAGACAAGATAAAAGGCCTACCTCGTCCAGATGTTCGATGAAGTCCATCGTTGAGCACTTGGCCCAAAGCAATACACCTTCAACTAGTCCTCAACAACCAAGAAAAGCAAGAATATGGTGATATTATATGATGTTAGCACATTTAATAGCATAATACATTAATAAACATGAAAAATACGCCCATGGAATAATAATTCAATATTTGCAAGATATCAATTGGACGAGAAAATAGTATTTCTATTAATAAATTATCAACATAAGTGAAAATGTTACAGACTTCCATGTCGATACGATTCAGAACCGATAAACTAAGTTCCTTCCAGCTAGGCCTCCACCACTTCAATCTGCCACCAAAGGCAAGACCATAAGAGAGAAACAATGAGGTTCTCAATCAATAAGGGAAGAGCTTAGGGTATGAACACTGTGTTGATAGTGAAAGGACAAAGGGATGAAAACTCAATATGAAGTAAATAATTTCTTGAGAGTAAATTTTCTCTCAAAGTTAAATTCTTTCTCTCCTTTCTAAAGCTTATAATTGGCCCATTTATTGCCTTCAAAATGGAACTGAAGGGTCGAGTTAGAACGTTTCCAGTATATGGAAGGCCAAGGATCATAGATGTCCTATTGTGACATGGAAACCCGACATTAATTTTCATTTTATAGCACAAATCCCGATGTACGCTGGTTGTAGTGGAGCAACCTAGTATACACATGTTGTATAGTAGTTAAGATGCGTACATGTGGAAAAATATGTATTTTTAGCTCTGGATTTTACAAACAGAGATTATAAGTCTGCATGGGGAAATGGAAAAAGGCCTTCTGTGCAAGATTGCATAGGGTGAGGAAAATCTTGCTATAACAGATGCCCCCTAATGTGTGAGGTCAAATGAGTATCTGCGATGGCTGAAATACATTATAAACAACCCAGAAGTGGATTGATGGGGAACCAGCTGGAATAACTAGTTGCTCATTACATTCTGCACTAACTTTGCATACATGGATGCCAATAAAATTACACTATAAATCCATGTGAAAATATACCAAACAAGTTTCTGTGGCCATGAATAGGAAAATACAAATGCGGTTACATGCCAATAGTTGGCATAGTCACGAACAAGGCCTAGTAGAATCAGTCGCAAAACCAATATTAAGATATTTGTATACCATGAAGTACAATCTGATCTCCCATGATCACTGAAGTCATATAGGTACTGGTCCAATGAAAAGGAAGCAACAAATCAGGAAAGTTGCGGCCACATAGTGATGTCTTCAAGTCTTCTGCACAATATTCCAAGGTTGTAAGTCTACATCACGTGAATAAAGGAGTTGAGGTCGAACACAATGAGACATTGTTTGATTACCAGTCATTGAGGTATATCGTTAACAAATGTGAGACATCTTACTGATAATGAAAGTAGGTATCAAGGCACCGAGTACATTCTTACAAGTGTGAATAAAGGAGTTGGTGTCGAACAAGTGAAGAATCCATCAATCAKGAGACATTATTGTATTTCCAACTTTTGATGGTGAGAGAGCCTTCCACTGATGACTGCAAGCCTCAAGGTACTCATAAGAATCTAGGTCCCGTTTCCAGAATAAATGGGTTGAAGTCGATGGAAGGAGACCCACTGAAAGGAGAGCATTAAGGCATCTCTCATTAGTCAGCATGAGGTACAAAGCAGGAGCTTCATGATTTGGTGGAAATCAGATGAAGAACATGTTCACAAACCAATGAACCTGTGCATATTTTGTGTGTGCCAAGTGAAAGCGGTACATGAAAAAGACCCTCTGAATAGCAGCCAATGATGAAAACTACTGACAAATGTGAGGAAACCACCAATAAGGCTAATGGAATCCAATACACTACACAAATACCAATGTCTGATTATATGTCTTTTCATCGAACACAAGGGAAACCACCTAGTCAGTGACCAATGATGAAGTGTCAACTGATGGGTTCAAGGTTACCTACCAATGATGAAAGTAGGGCTAGGGTGCATGATAGGACTACAATATCATGTAATTCTGAGACAAACTAAGGGTATGGCTGACATGCAAAGTCAAGAGTTCTGAGGAGTGGTCGACATAGGTTGATAGACTTCTTGTGAACAAGAGCATGAGACATATGGAGGACTCCATAAACATAGACCCAATGATGAAACCATGAGATTAAGGAGGCATCAATGAAACTCTCTATAGGGACTAGAAGAGTAACCAGTTGGTAGAGAAGACTCTATAACAAGCTCAGCTTCCTAAGGCCATGCTAATCCCAAAATTGTGATGATGAATGGACTCAATAACTTTGTGTTATGTTCAAAGGAGACACGACTAGTGCCAATATAAGATAATATTCTCTTCATGCCTGTATTTTTTTGTTTTTTCATAGAAAAATGAATGTTATGATACCAAGGAGGAAACAAGTATCGCAAGTAAGAAAAACTAGTTCCAACAGTGGAACATACCTATGCTCAATGCAAGGAGATGCATGCGGGAGATGGACACTCGAGGGAATGTTCCCTCCTAGGTATAGGGTGTAAAATTGCGAAGGATATATACAAGGCTCTTCTTGGTTGAGGATGCAAAAATGTTGAGGCAAACGGTTTATAACGCAAAGTGAGAACCGGTTATAGGCTCAATATTGTAAGCAAGGGCATGAGACGCAATCACAACTTAACGCAAAAAAATGTCATTTTTTATGTCTTTTAGTCTACTTGGTGTGAAAAGGGGATAAACTTGTGCCAAATAGACATCCTTTCAAATCCAATTTAGGAGTGTGAAAGAGACAAGTTCACTCGACAATGCTTTCTCTTTTTGAAGACGAGTTGGAAAAGAGCTTAAATTAAACTCGTTTGGGAGTCCTCGGGGTATAAGGAAACATATTTATGAGTGAGAAATGAGGCTCAACATAAATTTATGTACTAGCTAAGAGGGACTCCCGGTCTTATGGAAAAAACATTTCATGTGCATCAAATGCAATAGAGGATCTAACTAGGGCACCCATGTTCGATAAGTCTCTACCACTTGATAACGACACTTCTTATAACAGATGGAAGGTTCTGTGTCACAACAAATGGGTTTGTACCTAAGGCATAAAAAGTGTCAGTTATAGGATAATGCAAAAATTCATGATGGAATGGATACCTATCGTATATGTTGGGTAATGAAAATACCTGCCTGTGGTGACGAACGACCAACATAACATTGAAATCCGCAAGAATCCCTGGTAAAAACTAAAAAAACCAACTCAATCCACCTTTGTATTAGTCCATTAGACAAAACAATGGCTTAAAACTGTAGAAAGTGGGTAAAAATTGTTTATAAATAGTAGCAAAACCAAAAATTACTATACCATTTTGAATTTTTACCCAAATAGTGCAAATTGGACCAAAATACCTCCGAGATTCAAATGACGATTGTAAGAGCATCAGGCAACAAAATCAGAAACTGTCTGGAACAGGTAATTCTTCTTCTCTTCCTCTTCATTTATAGTGGATTAATTTTTTAAATTATGTTCCAAAGTTTTAGTAATTGAGGGCGTAAAATGTGAAATTCAGTGTACGTGGGTTGTCCCCTATCAGGTTGCATATATGATGAGTTATACATTCCTTTGAAAACTGCAGGGCATGTATAGCCAGCTCTATACACAAATTTAAGTGAAGAAGCTTGCGTATAGACACACAAACAATGAATTTTATGGATGCTAACTCAAATTTTTACTTGTCCTTGGCAAGATGGTTCTTGAATGGAGAGAAAGAGAGCACGAGTAGGTCGATGTTGTTGTGGATCAAGATCTGGGGGCCCAAATGGCCTTAAAGAGATGTGGCTTATGTAAATTTTTGGCACTCAAAGGGATGAGGGCCTAGGTGAGGTTTCTCGAGATGCTTGTGGGTTACTGGGACCCTGAGAGTGAAATATTCAACCTCAACGGGAAACCATTGAGGATTGAAGTAGAGGATATCTACTTTTTGATTGGTTTGTCACACCGAGGAGAGTTTGTAAACCTCAAATCATGAGGAGGAGGGAGCGAAATGAAAATAGAGGAGTACATCGATGCCCACTGTGTAGCAGGGACTCCTAAGGTAGGGAGTCAACTCCCTATCTGGGCAATAAACAATCTCAGTCTGAAGATTAATGTGCTTATATTGACCAAGATCACAGGTTCGGCCTTGTTGCACCAGGCATCAAGGCCACTCATGTTCTATGCAGTGAAGTGTGTGAAACCCACATTATATGACTAGTGTACCTCACTACTGGAAAATATGAAGAGCCAGTTGACAGAGTGCAAACAGGGGAGTAAGAGGAATTTTGGGTTTTCCTCTATCCTATGCAGTTTCTTCTTTGAGAGGGTTCTAGGTTTAGGACCTAGAGTCGAGATTCTTTCGAGCGAACCTCACGATCCAACCATGGCATGATGGATTGAGGTAATGAGGTGACAGAGGGGAGGTAGGGTGCCCACATCCTACAATGAGGATTTATTTTACTGGTGGAAGCTATATGTCATTTCCCTATATGACTATTCTTATGCAGGGATAGACTTCCGAGGAGATCCAAACATGCCACTCCCACTAGGGACTACCTACAGTGACATAGGTATGTCAAATGTTTTTAAATATTTCATTTTTTTTGTATTTTTGTATAATAGAACAAAAATATTTTTGGATGGTGCTTAAGTACTAACTAGACACTTGTGTAACACATACATGGGTCCGCGACAACCGGAAGGGTTTCCTCGACATCGACAGAGGAACTAGGGAGATGAGGTGGAGAGAGGAGAAGCTGAGAGAGTCCTACAAAATGTGCAGGGCAACCTGTCTCATTTGACTCAGAGGATCCCCATGGTTCAGGTAGAGGATATGCATGAAACCATGCATCGACAGCTGGTTGGTGTACCCAGAGCTTGGGTACGGCTCTTTTGGCGTCTCACAAATGCCATAGTTTGTTACCATGACACACATCTGATGCCATAGGCATAGATTTCGTGGATATTGTAGTACCGACTATATATGTGTATTGAGGGTAATAGCCCCAATTTTGTACTATAAACACCATATTTTTTTAAATATATATAAAAAGGGATCTTCAGATTTACTTATATTTTACAATGTGTACATTGATGAGATGGTTTTCTTTGCTTTAAGTATGTGACAAATGTCAATCTAAAATGAAATTAGCATAAGCATCAGATACATGATTATAACTCATAGGAGTGTTATAATATGTAATAAAATCAAATTGTCGTTCTAAAATACGTACCCGTAGGCATCGTCGGAGTAAAGTAGGATCACGCACGTGGTAACTGTCGTTCAAATGACATAATACTAACTAGGAATCCAGGCGAACCTCTAAAGAGTGAATACCATGTGAGATAACCTTGCACAAAAGTTCTATAAAGACCCTATATTCGACCGCATTATTCGTTGATGGCCCTAGGTATATGCCACCTGAAGACACCAGTAGACCCTCGAGTGAGTAGACCACCCAAGAGGTGGAAGCCAAGTTCTGTGTATGATGACTGGATCCATCTGCGAATCTTAGGTAGACCGAAGACTCCGTTGACATGTGCCAACAAAGGGAAAAATTGATAAGCAAGCTGAAGAGGAAAATAAAGGGAAAAGATATATACACTAAATTGCATTAGTATACAAATAGTTTCGCCTGAGCTTGGGGCTCAGGCGTAATATGTTTTCAAGTAGAGCCCATTCCTGGGCTCGACCAACATATTCCCTTCATAATATTCTAACTCATAGGCTCCTTTTTCTAGAACACGTCATTGTTAGGATATTTAGACACTTAGGAGTTAGTAAGATCTACTTGGTCTATTGTGTTGTTAGGTAAAATTGTGTTTTCTAGTGTGTTTCTTTAGTATGCATTTGTAGTTAGGAAATCCAACAGTCATGATATGTTCCCGGCATAGAGTGATCCGACGGTTCATACTCTCCTCGATATTAACARCCATTGATCTGTGGCTTAACACCCGATTGGTCCATGATATCTATTTAAGAAGCATGGAGGGTCATTTACCGATGATCGATTGTGAGAAAATCTCTTGTAAAATCTCTCTATAATATTTTTCTTTGCATTAATAAACTGCTCCAAGTGGTCGTGTTGGATGGGGCCGTGGATGTCTCCCCGTAGGGGTTTTACCATGTGAAAAAATCGGTGTGTTGATATTTGATCTAGTTATGTGAGTGGTTATTGAAGGTGTTCGTCCTCTGTTTGAATACTTGTGTTTTCGAACATGGTATCAGAGCTTGTTTGAAGACCCACTACTGTTGTAGTTCAAGATCGTGAAGTCGAGTTTCCTCATATCCACTTTCTTTCATTTATGTACATTTCTGGGCTGAGAGGACTCTTCCATTGTGTCCAAAGTGCTTGTTTCAGTTAGGAACACTTTTTGTTTCACTCGAAAAGGTTCCCGTTTGCCCAAGATACGACCATTATAGTCAGATCCGGAGGTATAAAGATTGAATACGCATTTTTTTAAAAATTTTGCAGAGTAGTATTTTGGTTTTGTTTTATTTATTTCCTGGTTGCTACTCTTTTAGATATGTGTATTCTCTTTGCCCCGTGCCCTGTGCGATCTCGTAAAAATCAGAAACAGATAGGAAAAGGTGCATCTTCCAGGTAATCTAACCGAGATCTAACCCTTGTTGTCATTGAGAAGCAAAAAAAATTTCTTGTGTGAAAAGAGTTTTTTTTGAGAAATCTCTCCAAGGCCATCTTCAACAACAACAACAACAACAACAACAACAACAACACCCCCATAAAATTACAATATGTTTTGCTAGATCATTTGGTTAAAAGTTTCCTTATTAAGTAAGAGGTCTTGAGTTCAAGTCTCTCTTTTGTTACCTTTTTTGAACAAGTTCATGCTAAAATTGTAAAGTGCATTTCACTTCAAGTATAAAAGTGAATCACTCTAAGTAGCTTTAATATTTTATTTTAGAGTTATTTATTTTGCATGCAACTTTTCTGATATAAAGTAACTTCATTGTAAAATTGATCCCCACTTCTCTTTATAAAAGTGGGTCACTTCATAAATCAACTTACACAATCACGTGGTCATTTGGTTACCGATTGTGCCATTTTTAAAAAGGGCATAACTCTATCGGAAGTTCATTTTCAGTGTTGTTTTTTTTTAAACCGCATAACGTTTCTAGATTTTTACATCCAGATCATCAGTTTCATTTTTTAAATCCACATTATCTGCATATTTAATATGGCTTCTACAAGTACTATCTTGCTTACCAGCAACAACTACTTCCAATGGAAATCTCATATGGAAGATTTATTAAGAGGTAAAGGCTTGTACCAGATTACCTTGGGAAAGGAAAAAGCACCCACTTATGCTGATAAGAAATCCAAGTGGGATAATAG
>SNQJ01S0005753.1:41625-52501 GCA_010110895.2 Picea sitchensis
CCAGGATCAGGATCAAGGAGCGGTGATCGGTCTCGACTTTGATTGTAAGTTGATTCATTTTTCAAATAATAAAAGAATACTTTTCCCGTCCCAATGCATGAGTTATCTATGGTTTGGTTAATTTATGCTTAATTTCTAACCCTTAAGTAGAGAAGTAGCATGCATGCATAATTGTTTGTCTTGATTGTAGGTCATCTTTGGAAGGAGCAGCACAAGAAAGTGGTCAAAGCGCAACAGAGGATCTACATCGAACACCGACGACAAGTTTAGTAGTCATTCTCCATGCATGTATTGTGAAAGAGGGGTTTAAGTTTTGGGTTGTAGGTTAAAAACTAATTTCTTTATGGTCAAAATCTGCATGCAAGTCTGACCCTAGTTTGCTAGTTCATAGGGTATTTTTCCCAACAACAGTCCCTGAGGAACAAAATAACAACCTGAACAAACCCATTGTTGAGGAGGAAATTAACCAAGTACTTCAAGAAATGCCCAATAGGAAATCCCCAAGTCTAGATGTCTTCATAGTGGATTTTTTCAAATCCTGCCGGGAAATTGTCAAACATGACGTTTATAGGGTAGTGGAAGACTCTAGAAGGTCAACATCCATTCTAAAAGCACTAAATGATACAATGATTACACTAATCCCCAAATAAAATGAAACCAAAACCCCTAATCTTTACAGACCTATAGCATTGTGCAATGTGGTTTATAATATAATCGCCAAAGTTATAGAAAATAGATTGAAACCCCTTCTACCCACACTGGTCTCACAAGAACAGGCAAGCTTCGTGGAAGGAAGATAGATAATGGACAATATTATCCATTCCCATGAGATGATCCACATCCTAAAGCTTCAGAAGAGAGGGGGAATGATAATACAATTAGACCTAGCAAAAGCTTATGACAAAATTAACTGGCACTATATGGTCAAGACCTTGGAAGCCTTTGGTTTCACCCAACACTAGATCAACTGGATAGTCAACCTAGTTTCCACAAAAAGATACTTACTGCTAATAAATGGAGCCCCTGTCAAACCCTTCTGGCCCACAAGAGGCATCATACAAGGAGACCTGTTGTCCCCCTTCCTTTTCATTCTGATTATGGAAGGTCTCAGTCGAAGTATTAAAAGCACAACTGCAACAGGTGAAATAATGGGTATTAAAATTTTCAAAAATTTGCCTACTTCTAGGCACCAACAATTTGTGGATGACACCTTACTTCATGGAATACCCATGGTTAAGGAAGAAAAATACTACAAATCAATCATAGAAGAGTTTGGTGAAGCCTCAGGTGCATAGATCAATCATTCCAAATCTATGATCTTCTTCTTCAATACCAACCCCGCAATCCAAAAGAATTTGGCCAACATTATGGGCTTTGAATGCAAAGCACTCCCAACTAAGTACTTGGGCATACCCTTAATAGAAAAATCTTACAAAATTTCCACTTGGGAAGGAATAATCAACAACTTACATGAGCAGGTGAAAAATTGGACGTACAGATCCCTCAACCTAGCCGGAAGACTTATTCTGACCAAGTCTGTTTTGCATGCAATTCCAACCTTTATGATGTCCATTTTCCCAACCCCCAAGGGGATACTATAGAAAATAAGAACCATCCAAAGGGACTTCCTGTGGTGAGGAGTGGAAACAAGGAAAAACTGGGCCCTAGTGGCTTGGGAGAAGATCTGTAAACCAAAAAGAAAAGGAGGTATGGGGCTACAAGACCTGAAAGTGACCAATGATGCTTACAGGGAAAAAATCTAGTGGCGTTGGGTCAGAGAAACTATTACACTAGGACATAATCTGCTTCAGAGGCACCAGGGAAGGTTTAACCATCTGGAACCTAGCCTGGCATAACAAAGCCTGAATTCAAACATACAACTTTTGGGAAGTAAGGAATGGAAGAACAACCTGATTCTAGGAGGACTCCTGGCAACATGAACCCATAATGGAGAAACCAGATAGGGAGGCACTCAAACAAGAGCTGATCGCGCAAGGCAAAACCGGAGTCTACTATTAATGGAAACAATAAATAGATCACAACAAATGGAGAATCTGGAACACTCTCATCCCACATAAATAAGCCCAAACCGTAACAACAGTAAAAGAGGTCGAGGAGGAATTGTGGAGATGAAAAATTACAGTCACAGAAGGAAATGACCAGCTGAGGTGGGGACAAAAAGACGGTGGGGAATTCAATATCAAAGAAGTATGACACTATCTCATGGACCAGGACCAACAAGACCCAACACAACAATGGGATAAGCTTTGGAACGACCTTCATTGGTCAACAATAAAAAATTTCCAATGGTTAATACTCCACAACTGAATTCTAACTTGGGAAAACCTAAGGAAAAGAGGATTCATAGTTCCTTCTAGATGTCACCTCTGTCAATCCAAGGAAGAAACAATAAACCATCTCTTTGATGAATGCACCTACACAACATAAATATGGGACTAGGTGGTAGGTATCTTCTGACAGACAAATAGGATCCAAGGTAACATCTCTGCAACTATCAATATTTGGAAAGAGAACTACAGTGAAAACGAAGAGGTGAACCTCTGTTGGACCCTCATCCTGGGAATGATCATATCGACAATATGGAAGGAAAGGAACCAATGTATCTTCAGGAACCAAATATGGCCGGAAGGGAAGATCAAGGAAACAATAATCTTCATGAAAAAAGAAATGGTACAGAGCCACAACTTCTAGAAAGGAAGAGCACAAGTCACAGACTAGGACTCCCGAATTCTAGAAGCTTTCCACCTGAAATATGGACGCAACCCCAATCAGGTAAGATGACCACTGCAACTCCAAGTAGGTGAGCGCAACTAGAAACCACCACCAGTAGGCTCCGTCAAAATGAATTTTGATGGGGCGAAGAAAGGCAACCCAGGATGAACAGGAATGGGAGGATTAATCAGGGTTAGTAAAGGAAATATCATCCGACTGTACGTTGGGAGTCTGGGAAACTCAACCAACAATGCTGCAGAATTTGGAGCCCTGGAGACCGGCCTAGAGATTCTAAGTCGGGAGGGGATGACAAACATCATAGTGGAAGGAGACTCCACATTGGTTATCAACACAGTAAGGAGACTCCAAAATGGTACCAGAGTGGGCAAAATTCATAGGCACTGGCGCTTGGCACAATCCCTGCAAAAAATTCAGGAGCACTTGTAGACCGGGATCACAGTGGAGTTGCGCTGGTTACGGAGGTCAACAAATGGAATGGTGGACATAATTGCTAATGAGGGGGTTGACAAGGAAGGACCAGAACTCAACACTATTTGGAGTAACATCCTGAATGGTTAGTTCTGAACAGACTGCATCCAACTAGCGGCAAAAGAATGTGACGACAGCCGAAGTAGGAATGACCACATCGAGGATGGAGGCACATAAATAACTGAAGGGCACATAAGATCCAGGAAGAATCTGATAGCCCACCACCCAAACACGAGTTACAATGCAGATCCAGGTCACACAACAAGAGGAGGTATGACACCACGGTCCTGTCAATAGGAAGAAGTACAATGGTTTCCCATGGGAAAGTAGAAAAGTTAATCAGCAGGTGGCAAAGGACGAAGGACAAAAGTGTTTCCAATGGATGAATATGGGTACAACTCACCCAAGTACATATACGGGGAGTGGTAATGATTGTCGTACAGATTGCAGGGCAAAGGATTGGCGCAGAGATGATGACAGGGCTCCCAAGAGAACACACTCCAAAACAGTGAAAAAGGACCAAAAGGTACACCTTTATGAGTGGACCATGGTTACTAGGATGAGCCCATAGCTGGGGAAATCCCATAAAATAAGAAACACCAGGAATAGCCATAGACTGGAGAGAAGAAATTATAGAGCCAATCTTATATACCAGGAAGGGGCGAATAGGAACAGAAGAAGAACCCAAGACAAAAACCACCACAAGCAAGCCTAGATGGTAAGAATGAAGAAAACCCATGGTAATAGAGGCCCATAGGGAAAATAACCTCCGACAAGTGCCTAGAGGATTACAAGGATGGAGCAAGTGGCCAGATAATCCAAGGGTACCTTTCTCATGCAGGTCGATCCAAATGGAAAAGCGATCATCAATAGGTGGGAGAGAGAAATCAACACCACACACAAGGGAAAATCCTGGACAAAACTAATTCAAGAAGCAGATAGGATAAGGGACCAAGGGGCTATGCAGCCCAGAACAACCCTCTACCACAAAATGGTGGAGGAGGCCTGGCGAAATTTTTTTTTGATAGGAAAGATGAACACTGACTAGAAAGAGACCAGCAGGGAGGCTATTAGGGACCCCAATAAGGTACTCACAGAAATTCCAAGTCGCCTTAGCAACCTATAGGCCAGTGCTAAAAGACTATCTAAGGACCAGAGGAGCCAAAAGGAAAAAATGGAACGAATGGTAGGCCAATTCCATCTTTACTTACACCATGTCCACCACATGGAAATCACTCCAGCAGACCAGAGAGGAACACCAACTTGTATCAGGAAGATGCACATGGTGGAGAAGAGGAAGGAGAACGAGGCAAGAAAGGATGGTGATGCAAGACATCCCATCATCCTAGACTAGTGCAGATTCAACCGTAGGTCAAGTTGTTTTCAATATAGGGCTACCCCTATTTTTTTGGTTATGTTTTTATGTATATGTTAAGGTTTAGTCTTTCAAACTGGTTTCCGAAGGACTGGGTCGGTTTCCCATGGTGGCAGCCCATCCCTCCCCTTCCTATCTTAGACAACTCAACTCTGGGATCCTTGATCTGGTTTAATTTCTGGCAGATCAAGGGATTCCCCTTGACTTTTTTGTATCATAACTTCTTTCAGTAATATAGGATTTCACACTCACTTACAATATATATATATATATATTACAAATCTCTAGAACATCACTATGATCTAAAATAGTGTAATCCCTCGCATGTTTTTCCATGTAGCTTCCCATTTTAACCTATTGATCGAGGTTATGCTGATAACGAAATGAGACGGAAAAAAAAAATATATAGAAGAGAATATGTAAATACAGTGAAACCCAACTTCTATTAATGAATAAGAGAGAAAAACATTGTAGAACATAAACTGGCAGAATGGGGTAGCTTATCTCTGAAAAGAAAGAGATGTTGGCTATTGTTCATTCACAAGAATATTTACATCAAACTCCATTGCATGCTTAAAGGGACTCCTTCACCTCAATTATATATGAGAGAGTGAGAGGAGAAAAATTTGCATGATGCATGTGGGATAAATTAGTCTAAGTTTATAAAATGCAATAGGAATGTAAAACACTAGGACTTCTAGTGCATTAATGCTATGTTGTAAGCATGTACATAACACCACTAGGAAATCATTACATTATGTTTGTAATTAACAAATGAATATGGAATTACATTCCATTCCCCATCAAAAGGGTGAATATAATGGTTTATCAAAACCATAGGCTTGAAATGTTGATTAAATGGAAAAGGTGAATGGCCACTGAGATTCACCTAGATCATTCCTCCTCCCTTAGGAAGAAATGGTCCCCATTGTGTCAAGTTCCCTTGGGATATGGGGAAATTGAATCTAAGCCTTGGTGAGGCGCTTTCCTTGTTGAAGTAGATGTATTTCTTGTAATTTTCCTGTGGAAGGATGTCATGAACCTCTTGGAGGTGTTGGATCCATTCAATAGATCTGGATGCATGATCTACCTTGGTCTAAGTGTGGGAAGACTATGTCAGTGAAGATGCAACAACAAGAGCTATATCATTGGAGGATAATTGTTGGAACCCCAAGCACACTTGAAAAGGGTCATGACCAATAGAGCTATGTTGAACATATGGAAGACTCTCATTCTCTTTGTTCTCCTATACAATCTTGTCGACTTGCTTCTGTTGTTTATAAAAATCTTGGGTTGAAGCTGTAGTGGTTATAGTGACCTTTTGTTCACTATTTGACTGGATCATGAAGAGGGAAAACTTTTTGTTATGAGAGATTACTTTGTGGCATTATTTTTCTGAGATCAATGAAGTGGAATTAGTTGGAGCTTCCTCTGGTACCCTGTAGAGCTGACCTCCTAGAGTAACAATGACACTACAGGGCCAAGAATCATAGATAGAATGATATTTCCATGTATATGGTTGTCCTAAAAGAACATCAAAGACTTCAAGTGAAGAAACAACATACACTACACCATCCTTGAATGGCTTGATTCCATAGGACATGAGACATTGTTGGCTAACACAGATGTCTTGTCCCCAGCTCAACCATTCAATGGTGTATGGTTGGGGGTGTGGCATCATTGGCATCTTTAATATCTCGAAAACCTTGTCTGAGATAAGGTTATTCCGACTCTTGCTATCAACAATGAAATGTAGTGGGGTCCCATTTACCCACATCTACGAGTGGAAGAGGCGCTCCCCATCCTCAAGCTCCTCTGGTTCTTCTAGTTGGATTGTTGTGGTTGCAACAGTAGTAGTGGGTTATGCATCGATGATCTATCTCATTTTATTGTTTTCTAAATCAGAGTCTAATTCGAGGTTCAAATATTTTTCTTGGAGCTTGGAAACCAATGACTATTTCGAGCGACATTCATCAGTGTTGTGCTAGGGCATGTTGTGGAACTCACACCACTTTCTAGTGTCTTTCCTAGACTTCATATTACCCTTCTTTGCATTCACCTTGGAATGGATCTCTTGATATTGACATTCATTTCTTTTTCCTTCATTCTGTGAGTTAGGGCTACCTTTTCCATGATTATGTTGTAGTTTATTTTCAAACCCGAACTCCCTCTTACTTCGCTGCTTGAATTTATGCTCGATTTTGACTGCATATTGATAAGCATATCGTAGTGAGGATATTTCCAAGAAATCCATTTTTTTTTGGATGTACCTATTCATACCACTATGGTACTTCAATATCAAGTTCCTCTCAAAGTCTTTAATACCCATCTTTGAGCATAAGGTATGAAATATTTTAGTGTACTCTGACACTATATGTTCTCTTTTTTGACACAGAGTCATCCATTTCATGTATTGGTCATCATAGTTTCTGACAAAGGTCGCCCAAGTGGGTTCTCTTCCAAATGGTGTATATTCACTCATGGTGTACCTCTCCTAGTAACCTTTCCACCAAGATCTGACATGGGGAAGGGATTTAAGGAACATGAAAGTGATATTTCATTGTTAGAATGTTTTTGGATAAAGTAATAACCTTCTAGCAGATTCAACCATTTTTCTATAGCATCTGCATCTATCTGGCCTTCAAATAAGGGGATATCAAAATTGACTTTTACCTTGAAGGGTGTTGTACTTGTGAAATATATGCTTGTCGAAGATGCCTCAGGCGCCGCCATTGGTAGTCTTCGAAGTATATGAGGGAATTTGTCCATCATCTCTTTCCTCGATCACATGAGGGCTTCCTCGAGAAATGTATTGAAAGGATCTCTTGTTTTGTCATCTTTCTTTTCTTCCTCCATGGGAGGTCGCTTGGGCTAGAAAGAACAATTGTCCTCAAGTGAAACTAGCTCTTGATCCAACTGTCCAAACCCTGATCTCATTGGGGACTTGCTTTGAGAAACGATAAGGAGAAGACTGCTCTGATACCACTGATATGGATTATGATGAGAACGAAATGAGTCAAAAGAAAAATATATAGCAGAGAACACATAAATACAGTGAAATCCAACTTCTATTAATGAATAAGAGAGAAAAACATTTTAGAACACAAACTGGAAGAATGGGGTAGCTTATCTCTGAAAAAAAAGAGATGTTGGATACACTTCATTCAAAAAACACTTTAGATCACACTCCATTGCATTCTTAAAGGGACTCCTTCACCTCAATTATATATGAGAGAGTGAGAGGAGAACAATTCCCATGATAAATGTGGGATGAATTAGTATAAGGTTATAAAATTCCATAGGCATGTAAAACACTAGGACTTCCTGGGCGGTCACCCATCCTGATACTATTCTATCCCAAGTGTGCTTAACTATGGAGTTCTAAAGGGATCTAGTACATTAATGCTATGTTGTAAGAATGTACATAATACCACTAGGAAATCATTGCATTATGTTTGTAATTAACAAATGAAGACGACATTACATTTCATTCCCCTTCAAAAGGGTGAATATCATGGTTTATCAAAACCATAGGCTTAAAATGTTGATTCAATGGAAAAGGTGGATGGCCATTGAGATCCACCTGGATCACATCAGGGATGATTTTAAGGATCAAAATTTATTTTAAAATGTAGAAACCTTGCTGAATCTTACTAATCCTTCATATGCCAACTATAAATGTTTGGCGATATTTTTGTAAAAATATTCAAATTTCTAAGGATTTTATATAGTTTTTATAAATTTTTGGCGATTTTTAAGGTAAAATAATTTCATCCTATAGAATTTGGGTGAATGTTTTTTAAAATAACGAATCTAGTTTTTGGAAAAACCATGGAAAATTAGCCCATGAGCGAAATTTATCCCCTAAAATCATCGATGGATCACATATACAACAATAAATATATCTTTCCATAATATTATGAAAGGAAAAATCCAAATCAATATGTGGATTGAAATCAAACAAGAATCACAAAAAAAGAAACCTTTCTCATCCCAAGATATAAAAAACTATTTTTATAGGGACATATGACCTAACTTTATATCACAAATTTCCTTTCCATCCAATGAAGTCTTTATGAAATTTTAATGTAGGTGAAAAATTTTGTATGCCTTGCCAAAACTTTCCGTTCCTTGCCTTGCTATGTCATGCCATGCCATGCCTTTCCAGACATTGCCTTTCCTTGCCATGCCATGCCATGCATTTCCATGTCATGCCATGCCAATTCATGGTTTTCCCTGCAATTCCATGCCTTGACTTACCTTTCAATGTCATGCCTTGCCTTTACATGCCATGCCATGCCATGACTTCCCTTACCATGTCATGCCTTGCCTTGTCATTCCATGCCATGCCATGCCTTGCGTTGCCATGCCATGCCACGCCTTTCCATGCAATGCCATGTCTTTCCTTTCCATCCCATGCCTTTCTTTTCCTTGACTTTCCATTCCATGTCATTCCATGCCTTTCCATGCCATGCCATCGAATGCCTTTCCTTTCCATCCCATGCCTTGCCTTTCCTTTCCTTACCATGTCATTCCTTTAATTTCCATGCCATTCCATGCCTTGCCTTGCCATTCCATGTCTTTCCTTGCTATGCCATTCCTCTCCTTTCTATCCCATGCCTTGCTTTTCCATGCCATGTCATTTCATGCCCTTCCTTTCCATGTCATGCCTTGCCTTTACATGTCATGCCATGCCATGCCATGCCATGCCTTACCTTTCCTTTCTATTCCATGCCTTTCCTTTCCATGCCATTTCTTTCATTGCCATGTCATGCCTTTCCAAATAGGACAAAAGGAACCTTTCTCATCCCAAGAAATAAAAAACAATTTTTCTAGGGACACGTGACCTAAATTTATATCACAAATTTCCTTTCCATCCAATGAAGTCTTTATGACATTTTAATGCAGGTGAAAATTTTTGCATGCCTTTCCATGCCATGTATTGACAGACATTTCTTTTCCTTGCCATGACATTCCATGCCTTGCCATGTCATGCGATGCCATGCCTTGCCAGACATTGCCTTTCCTTGCCATGCCAAGTCATGGTTTTTCCTACCATGACATACCATGCCTTGCCTAACCATGTCATGTCTTTCCTTGTCATTCCATGCCATGCCATGCCATGCCATGCCTTTTGTTTCCATGCCATGACATGCCATGCCTTTCCTTTCCATACCATGCCATGCCATGCCATGTCTTGACTTTCCATCCCATGCCTTGCCTTTCCTTGAATTTCCATTCCATGTCATGCCATGCCTTTCCATGCCATGCCATGCCATGCCTTGCATTTCCATCCCATGCCTTTCCTTGCCTTTCCATCCCATGAATTGCCTTTCCTTACCATGCCATGCCTTTCATTTCCATGTAATTTAATTCCATTCCATTCCTTTCCTTGTCATTCCATGTCTTTCCTTGCCATGCCATGCCTCTCCTTTCCTTCCCTTCCCATGTCATGTCTTTCTTTTCCATGCCATGTCATTTTATGCCCTACCTTCCCATGCCATGCCTTTTCTTTCCATGCCATTCCTTACCTTTCCTTTCCAATCCATGCCTTTCCTTTCCATGCCATGCAATTCCATGCCATTCCTTACCTTGCCATGCCATGCCTTTCCAAAAAGGTAAAAAGGAACCTTTCTAATCCCAAGAAATAAAAAAATAGTTTTTCCAGGGACGTATGACTTAACTTTATATAAAAAATATCCTTTCCATCCAATGAAGTCTTTATGACATTTTAATGCAGGTGAAAAATTTTGCATGACTTGCCATGCCATGCCTTACCATGCCATGCCTTTCCAGACATTGCATTTCCTTGACATGCCATTCCATGCCTTTCCATGTCATGTCATGCCATGCCTTTCCAGACATTGCCTTTCCTTGTCATTCCATGCCATGCCTTGCCATGCCATGCCATGCATTTCCATGCCATGCCATGCCATGCCATGTCATGCCATGCCATGCCATGCCATTCCAAGTCATGGTATTACCTTCCATGCCATGCCTTGACTTACCTTTCAATTCCATGCCTTTCCTTTCCAGGCCATGCCATGCCTTGCCTTACCATATCATGCCTTTCCTTGTCATGCCATTCCATGCCTTGTGTTTCCATTCGATACCTATCCTTTCCATGCCATGACATGCCATGCCATGTCTTTCCTTTCCATCCCATGCCATGTCTTTCCTTGCCATCCCATGCCTTTCCTTTCCTTGAATTTCCATGCCTTGCCATGCCATGCCATCGAATTCCTTGCCTTTCCATCCCATGCCTTGCCTTGCCTTTCC
>SNQJ01S0005753.1:52613-80442 GCA_010110895.2 Picea sitchensis
CCATGCCATGCCTTGCCTTGTCATTCCATGACATGTCATGTCATTCCTTTCCTTTCCATGTCATGCATTGCCTTGCCTTTCCTTTCCTTGTCATTCCATGGCTTTCCTTTCCATGCCATACCATGCCTCACCTTTCCATTCCATGACATACCATACCTTTCCATCCCATGCCATGCCATGTTATTCCATGTCTTTCCTTTCCTTGACTTGCCATGTCATATCATGCCATGCCTTGACATGGCATGCCTTGGAATTCCATGCCATTCCTTGCCTTTCCATGCCATGCAATGACATGTCTTGCCTTTCCTTGCCATGGCATTCCTTGTCCTTCCATGCCATGTCATGTTATACCATGCCTTTCCTTGTCATGCTATGTCTTTTCTTTCCATGTAATGTCTTTCCATGCCTTGCCATGCCTTGCCTTGCCATGACATGCCTTCCCTTGCCATGCCATTCCTTGTATTTACTTGACATGCCATTCCATGTAATTCCATTCCTTGCCATGCCATGCCATGCCTTGCCATGTTGTGCCATGCCATTCCTTTCCTTGCCATTCCATGCCTTTCCCTACCTTGAATTTCCATGTCGTGCCTTGCCTTTCATTGCCATGGCATGCCTTTCCTTGCCATACCATGTTGTAACATACCCAACACCCAGATGAGCAACATTACATGCAGAAACGCATTAAAATTATTAATATTTACTGCTAATCAAGTTTCTGTAGCTTACAATCTACATATCACACACACATTTGACCATTTGAATGATACTACAATTCTAAATGCATCTAACAATGTATATTAAACATGAATAAAAGTGTTCAAGAAAAAACAAACACACAACATTCATATAAATTATTTACACAATATAATTTAATATAAGAACATTATATAAACACTTGTTTGTTAATTATTAACCAACTGGTTGCAAACGAAGGATGAAAATCCCAACCATAGGCACTACTGATCATTTTATCTCATCATAAAGACACCCCTGAGTTGAGGCTATGATTCCAAAAGGATATCCGACCCACTATCTATCCACTCTCCATAACGAGTAGCCGCAAAACCTAGGTTCTAGTCTCATAGCAATTCGAAACCTAAAGCTCTCTATTTTCCCCACAACTTGCACTACCCAAGGAATGTACCTCCTTCACTACTCATAGTCCCTCGATCTATACCATTCATTTATCAGGAACACTAGTGCATTTGGTTAGCCAGGAATCACTTACCTGGGAACTCTAGGAACTGTTAGCTATTTCATGTTTTCTCACAACATCCTTCACAAGGCTCTGATATATTTACTCAATAAGAAATCAAATCATAGGATTACAACCTGATTTACCGAAACACATTCCTCTATATCAACATAAAAACATAGCCAAATAATGGCTTCATTCAATCATACCATGGTTGGTCCTCTTCCCATCCCTTTGCCCTTCTTTTCTATCGAAAATATGTATGTAAAAACTCTCCCCTCTTTTGCATATGAATTTCCTCTCCTTCCTTTCTTGCTTGAATCACACTCTTCTCAAGGATGATTGTACCTCAATCCATTCTCTCCAATAAATATGGGATGTGACCACTCACACCCACCCTCTTACATGAGTTTAATGATTGGCTTGTCATACACTCAATCAACAAATAGAAGTTTATAAACAAAGATAATAATTTTAGGAATGTAGTTTCCATTAATACCAATGAATAATTCCCCCTTGGACCCCTCTCTCACGTGGAATCATATCCCCCCATCGTTCTTCAAATATTTCGTATTGCAGTCAATGATTATTTTTTTTATCAATTATTTTAATGTTCATAATATGAAATTTGTCCCCCGACCACATTAAATCAATACGGTCTCTTCGCCCAAAAATATCAGCTCATAATCCTAATTCACATTTATACAATTACATTATGATTCATGAGGATTATATCTAGGTATGTTACATCCCCTCCCCCTTATTTTTGCATTGTTCTCAGTGCAAAACACCATACAAGTGTAATTTCATTTTACAATTATGGATCCCCAACCAATCATCAACATATAGGCTCTCTGGCCCAAAATCACACCAGGATTCCAACCTAAAAAAGTTACATAGACACTCTAGCCCCACTACCATAGATATATAGGCACATCCAACCCCCAAATTCACAAACACAAAGGAACCTTGTCCTGAAACATATACATAAGCCATTGACATTCTCCTACAAATATCTCGATTTCCATCAACTCTCTTCCCATTGACCTACCCAACCCAAGGAATGGATTCCCATTCATTTATCAAGGTTGAACCAAGGAACAGTCCCACTTCACTATCCTCAGTCCGTTGGGATGCACCATTCATTTATCAAGGTCTATCTAGAATAGGTAACTAGGAATATCACCGCTGGGAAATCAATGGACTCACTACTAGGAACAATATTAGTAAAATAACTAGCAACAACCTTGTTGTTGTAGTGCGAATCACACAAGAGTGCACTCTTCAGGCCTAACAACCTGGTTCTTCAACAGTGCAACTCACACTAGAGTTCACTCTTCAATCTTGACAACCTGGTTCTTCGAAAGTGTAACTCACACTAGATTCACTCTTCAGGCCTTACAACCTGGTTCTTCGATAGTGCAACTCATAGTAGAGTTCACTCTTCAGTCCTTACAACCTGGTTCTTCGACATTGAAACTCACATTAGAGTTCACTCTTCATTCTTGACAACCTGGTTCTTCGACAATGCAACTCACCCTCCAGGCTTAGGAATCCCTTTCTGTTAAGAACCAAACATCAATATAGCATAGAAAAACCTCAGGAAAAGTACTCAATGCCTTGAAAAAGAGATAATTTCAGATAATAAGCCTCTTCAAGGGGGAAACCTCCTTTTACCCCACTTAAATGTTCAAGTACAAGATGACATAGAAACCTCCTACCCCACCTCCTAAATGTTCGCACAAGATGATTCAAAATGAAAATGTCTCCTTGGTATATATAGGAGCCTTAGGAGGTATAATTACAACTAATGGCCTAAAAAGACTATTATAAATAAAATAACATTACTAATATAATATGCCCCAATTAAGGGTAATGAGCTAATATTAGGGCTTAAATATCTCCCCCTAAGACAAGTACATTCTAACGCGGAGCAACTCTCTTAGATGTTTCCTATAAAAGACTCATCTCTCCCAAGTGGAATCTTCAACCCATAGTTTTCTCTCCATTTAATGAGATACTCAAATGGATCTATTCCTTAGCTAATAACTCTTGTGTCAGTGATGGTTTCGTGATCCACATGATTTTTCCTTCCTCGCCAAGTTCGGGTAATATAGTTTGAACTCGATCTTGTCACCTATAACCTCTTTACATGAAACATGGAAAACTGGTGTACTTGTGAATATGCAAGTAGCTCCACTTGTATGCCATAGTACCAATCTTTGCAACACCTTATAAGGTCCATAAGACTTTGGTGATAATTTATTATCCTTCTTGGTTTCTTTGAGGGACATCCGCTTGTATGTATTGTAGTCTTAAAAACAATTAACTCCCCTACTTCAAAACTTCTTCACTACGATGTTGATTCACTTGTTGTTTCATGCGATTCTCATACATGGTCAGTTGTCCCTTTACATTTGGAGAATTTGTTGTTGATTCTTGATGATCTTCCAATCGCTGAACCTTAGATTTTTATTTTAGGAGAAGAAGTGATGGAAGGAGGGTGGTATCCATATGCCATAAATGGTGTCATTTTGTTGTAGTGAAAGGAAGTGTTATACCACCATTCCTCGCTATGGTAACCATTTGAGCTATTGTGTTTGTTTTGTCGAGACAAAGCAACTATAGCTCCGTAAATTTTTCAATTGCCTTGGTTTGTCCATCGATTGAGGGATGATAGGATGAGCTATGAGCCAATTGAGTACCAAAACAAGAAAATAATCATTCAAAATGTCCTGAATATGGATCTCAAGTCAATTTACAATACCTACGCTGCTGTAGCTTTGAACTGCCTCCATGAATGCGTTGGCAAATGTACTATCTTTGAAGGATGAGAGAGTGCACAAAAGTGTGCATATTCTTAGTCAGCTTCCATCAACAATCACCATGATGACACTCTTCCTTCGACTTTGGTAACCCTAAGGATGAAATCCATGGAACCCTCCCAAATGATTGGATGGATAATGGCTGTAAAAGACCCAAGGTCTTAATTGCTTCCACCTTTATTTTGTTGGCAAACCACACATTCTCACACAAACCTTGAACATTAGTTTCAAGACTATCCCAAAAAATCCTTCGACTCTCCATGGTGGTTTTCAAAAATCCCGAAAGTGCCCTCCCAATCGAGAGGTGTGCAATCCCAATAGTACCTTTGTTTGAGTTGGGAGTTCTTTACAATAATATAAGCTTATCTTTAAAATTCAGTGAATCATTTTTCCATGTAAATGTATATGATGTAATGGAATCCCTCGGGCCGCAACCTTGAAATGAGAGTCCACACTTTTCGCCATTTTTCCATTCTCCATCCTCGTTTCCATTATCCAATCGGTTGGATGATCAAGATAGCAACAAAGAAAGGCCCCAACATCTTCATCCTTTCTGAGAGTGCATCTCGCCACAACATTTTTCTTTCCCCTTTTTATAGATCTATTTCAAAACAATAGCCCAATATCTTGGTTACCCATTTTTGCCAATGCCTCTGCTTCAAGATAGTCTTGTTCCAAGAAGTATTTAAGACTATCATGACTGCTTTTGACCTTGAAGTGCTCACCATTGTGGGGCAAGGACCATTTCAATGCATGCACACAAGCCATCATTTTTTTCTCATAATGGGTTTGTGTAAGTCCCTTCCCCTTGAGTGGTTGTCGGGACTTCGGGTGCCGTGGGCCTTCCTTCTTGCATTAGGACAACACCAATTCCATTTCCGAGGCATCACATTCCACAATAAAGGTTTTTGTGGAAGTCCTGAGTGGTCAAGATAGGAGCTTTACACATCACCTTTGGGTGTTGTTCTCAAAATATTTAGTTTCCTCCTGAGTCCGCTTTTGAAAATGCACCCTTCTTAGTTAGTGCTATTAAAGGTGTTGCTATTCTTCCATAGTTCTCAACAAACTTATACAGGGAATCACAAACCCAAAAATCCCTACGATGCTTAATATTAGAATCGGCCAATCCATCATGGCCTTTAATCTTGTTAGGGTCTACATTGACACCTGAGATAGAGGCTACCATGACCCAACACTCTACCTCCTTCACCTGTATATGAAACATTTGATGGTTACATAGTTGTTGCTCCTTTAGTAGTTGTAGCACCTTGTCAACATGTTGCACATGATCCTCCCAAGACTTTGTTATAGATTAGTATATCATCAAAAATACTCACACAAATTTTGAAGGAAGGTCTTGAAAAATGGAATCACTTCAACCCTTATGGAATGTATAGTGCATTTGTAAGGCCAAAAGATGGACCAAAAATTCATATAATGGCCTTGATGAGTTCGAATGTTGTTTTTAGATTCTTCCTTCATTATGATCTAATGATACCTCAACTAAGATCCAATTTGTGAAATAGATTGCTCCATGTAGTTCATCTAACAATTCACAATCACAGGAATGGGAAACCTATCTCTAATAGTGATCTTGTTGAGTTCTCTATAATCGATACACAATCTATGAGCTATCTCTTTGTTGAATACCACAACACTGGTGCAAAGTAAGAAGCTTGGTTAGGTCTAATAATGCCAAATTTCAACATTTCTCTCTCAACCATGCACCCACACCCCACCTCTTCCTGGAATAAGTGGTATCCTGTGATGGTCTGATGTTAGAGGAACACCCTGTGAATTAGGGCTATTCCCCATGATCATGATTTCGAGTGGGTGGGAGACCCTTGGGAATATCTCAAATACTTTGGGAGTGCTTATCAATGATCCCTTGAGATCTTGAGGAATAGATGTGATTAGGATGTTTTGAACATCTAGTGAGCATAGTTGTGCAATAATGCCCTTGATGCCCATTTTCAATAATTTTTTCATGCCATTAGAGCTATCACCTTTATCTAGCCTGCGGATACCTCTTAACTCAATTCTCTTTCCTTCCAATGAAAATTTCATGAAAGTCTTTTGAAAATTTTCTTGTTCCTAATGATTGTAACCATTGGATTCCTAGTACAACATATGCACCACCCATGGTACATAGAAATCATTGGACTATTCTATTGACATATTTCCCCATAGTTAGATTGATCTTATTGCATTTTCCTAAGAAATTGATAGTTCCTCCATATGCAATCATTACTTGAAACTATGGTACTGTATATACAAAAAGTAACGAGATCTTTATTAATTTATATGAATGAAATTATGAGTAATCGCATAATCAATTAGGACTATTACCTTTTTCTTTGATGTATCCTTCAATATTGAGGGTTTGAGGGAGGCTAATTCCAAACCAATGCATTACACGATATCGCGGAGTCAACTCTTCAGATGAAATTGCTTCTAATGCCATCTTGAGATGAATTCTTGTTCTTGTTCTTCTTCCCTTCACAATCTATGGTATCAATTTCTCTCACCACATCTATGTCCCTTTTGGTCGTACTTTGCTATCGCACTAAAAGCATAAACCTTTTTCTTTCTTTCCTCCAATAGTTGAGGGGTGTGTTAACCTTGTAGGTTGAGGTTTTTAGGAGAAGGAGCATTGTCTTCTATAGATGTTGGGATAGTTCCTTCTAGTAGCCATAGCCATATTTTTACTTTCTCAACATTTCTTGCCACCCTAAAATGCATTCTCCAATGATTTGGTTTCCCAAAGGCTAACCCTCATGTTGAATGTTATCCTAAAGTCTTCTATGAATACATCAATCAAGTGCATCCTGAATATCGGTTACCCTATATTCAATCTCTTTGAAAGTTCTCAATGCTCTAAGAATCGAACCCCTTTGCTTGAGATTTCTCATCAATTACAAAAGAAGGTATTGCTCCTTTGTATCCCTCATAGTGTGCTATCATTTATTTCTTGAAAATTGTCCAAGTGACAAAGTATTTCGGTGAACAAAGCCATCGATACCAAACAAATTGATTAGGTTCTAAATATAAAGAAGCAATTCGTACCTTTGTGTATGTGGCACATTGCTGGAGATCAAAGCACTGTCTTAACTGGGTATCCATGTGGATTGGTCTCCTTTGCCATCAAAATCTCATATCAATTTTTAGGAACGTGGTTGGTCTTAACCCCAAAGTTGGAGTTTCTCCATTCTTGGATTCACCTTCCTTGTGTCCCTCATCATGAATTTCCCTATGGGATGCATTTTCACCTTTGGGTGTCTTCTCTATTACAAAAATTTCAATACCTTAATGATCTCCCCCTTTAAGCTATCCATCTTAGTATCCAACTTTAGCTTCCATTGAATCCATCTTAGTATCCAACGTAGCTTCCATTGAATCGACTTCTTTGTAGTTCATTTATGTCCCTCCTACCATTTCTTCACCTTCATCAATTGAATCCATCTTAGTATCCAACTAGAGATCCATTGAATCCATATTCTTTTGTAGTTCATTTTATGTCCCTACACATTTCTTCACCTTCATAAAGAGTCCAATTAGGATTTTATGGAGGCTTTATTTGGTGTAGAAGGTCCCTTTTGGTGGCATGTTGGCCAAATATCACTTTTTTGAGTCTTGATTTTGAGGTGGTTCCCCGCTAGACAATATTTATTCTATTCTATCTCCCCAAGTTTTGGTCTCCAGTGGGTATGAAACCTTATTTTAGGTAGTTCTCTGATATTTTCTACAATGCCACAGGTCTGATCAAAATTGGATGTGCCAAGTGGGAATTTACTCGTAATCCTCTCACAACTCTTGTTGATTTTTGGCCTTCTAGGAGATATCACTTGTATAGAATTCCCACACAAAAAATAATTGATATCAAATTATGAAACCACACCTGTATTACCTGGACTGCCACAATCCAATGCAACCAAATTCCACTCAATTTGATACTCTAGCAAGAAGTTATGATTTTTTCACCTGAATACCTTCAGACTAGTCAATAGAACTAGTCGATAATTCTATTCTACAATAAGGTGTATCTACAAATTTAAGATGACCCAAGTTGAATCTGTTTTACCACATATAACTTAATAATTCCTGTAAATGGCCTCCGTAGTTCGTGTGTATCTTAAACGCATAAAATGTTTTATAGCCAAAATTATGCAATGACTCATTTCAGATGATTCCAGAACCTATCTTGTATTGTGATGTATCTCGAAATTATAAGGCCTCAGGAGTTGAATTGTTGAACCCAACGTAATTTCTTGATCCGCCTTATAATTACCCTCCAAGAGGTTCCTTCTCAAATGATGTAGAAAAAAGTTATAGCAAAAAATTCCACTATGTCTTAGATGTAGCAAAGAAACCCCAAGACCTGAGAGTTCTGATACCATATGCTAAGAACCAAACATCAATATAGCATAGAAAAACCCTCGTGAAAGTAATCAACGCCTTGAAAAAGAGAGGTAATTTCTCAGATAATACCCTTCGAGGGGAAACCCCCAATCTCCCCCTTAAATTTTCAAGTACAAGATGATTCAAATGAAAATCAATGAAAATGTCTCCTTGGTATATATAGGAGACTAGGAGGTATAATTACAACTAATGGCCTAAAGCCGACATAAATAAAATAAAATTACTAATATAATATGCCCCAATTAAGGGGTAATGAGCCAATATTAGGGCTTAACACTTTCACTATTATACAATTCCTCAAGCGATCCATCATTTTCCAAGGTGTTCTCACACAGACAAATGCCAACTTGCTACTAGACTTCCACTAGCAATATATAACCTATGGAAATCATCCCATCTTCATTACATGCATACAATTAGTATGAGACATCATCATATAATTATAAAATTTCAAATTTGTTTTACACTGTAAAACAAAATTTCCAAAACATAAGTCTTTTTTCTCATAATTGTTTATCTTTTGCAACAATAGATATCAGTCTTCCTTACGGGTTTACATCCCTTCCATATCTGTTGAATTATTGTAACTTCTAAGAATATTCTAATTATATTTGAGTTATTATATTATAGATCAAATCCCCTTTTGTGGATTGATCATGTCAAGACTTGTATAAGACCAAATCCCCTTTTGTGGATTGGTCAAACCATATTTATATAATGGCATTTGTAAAGTCGTCCCCTAGGGTTTATAAAGTGGTTTTAACCACTCTTGGAAGAAGTCGGCCCTACTAAGTGAAGAGACATAACCCTAGGGCCTCCTAACCAAGTATTTATAAGTGAGGATGGTGCCTCACTTGTTCATTCACTCACTCACTCATCTAGTGCACATCTTTTGAAGGAAGTTACAATTGCAGGAGGAAGGAGAAGAGAGGTGCATGATCAGTCGTAGTTTATTGTTGGAGTTTTGGTCTTAGTCTTGGAATTGTATTGGCAATCTATTATTGAGAAAGTTTTTGTTGGGTTCTCTCCTCCATGAGGGTTTCCCAGGATAAAATGACGTGTACCTTGTGATTGTGTTTCTTTCAGTGATCCTTTTTATGCGGTTGTTTTGGAAATGCATTGAGAAATATAAATAACCTAATAACAACATTAATATTAACATGGAATCAGAGATTGAATGAATAAAGCACCTTTCACTAGTGTTGAGTCTCCATTTTGACACCTCTATTACCCTATATTATCCTCTATCTGAGTCAATTTTACATCTAACATGTGCATATGTTATCTATTATCTCCACATACCTACCTTGTGACGTTATCCATATGCGTAAAGAGGTAACCTATGTTAAAACATGATTTGTTTTATTTCTTGATTAAATTGGAATTAAATGGTTGATTATTATGCTCCTAATTACTTTGACTATTATTAAGCAGCTTCATGACAAGGAATCACTGCATCCGGTACTACCGTTGGTCTGGTACTGCAACAACCAACTGATATATTCTGACACTTCACTTGATCCGATACTCCGCCTGATATAGTACTCCGCTTGATCCGGTACTCCACCTGATTCGGTACTCCTCTTGATTCAATACTCTGTGTTGATTCGGTACCAGCTCTGTGCCTATTCTGGTACCAACTCTGTGCCTATTCTGGTACCAGCTCTGTGCCTATTCCAATACCATCTCTACGCCTATTCTAGTGCCACCATTGCATTGGTCTGGTACCCATATCTATTATTGTGCTAGTCCGGTACTAAACCCCTGTCTACAGGATTAACATTTTGAACGAGTATGCTAGTGGAGGTTTCAAGAAATTGGTTGGATAGAAGTATCCTTGATCGTTTGGAGATCACGATAGACTTCGTCACTCATGCACTTATTTTCATGAGGATGAAGTCCATTCCTTGAGATATGATGTGATTCACCAATTGTAATATTTTGTAAATAGTTGATAATTATCCTCAGACATTGATTATAACGACTAACCTTCTTTAAAAGGGATGTTGTGTAGATTCTAGATAAGTAAGGAGAAAATGATATACATTGTTATGCTGGGAAATGAAATGTTGAATTATTGATTCACTTGATCAATTGAAGGAATATAAATGTTATTTTGTGCAATTCATGGGTATGAGTAAAGAGTTTTAGTCTGTAATTTGTTTAGAGGTACCTTGTTGGTTCGACAAGGTCCCACCGCCCCAACCAAGGTAAGCCTCCGTGTATATGTCTTTGTGTATCATAAGTTAATTGTGTGAGTGTGAAAATATAATAGTTGTGTGTTGAAAATGATTCTAAGTATATGAACTTTCCAAAAGTACCATACATATTTCTAAATAGGTTTGATTTTTTATTAGTGTGAATGAACAATTATAAATTGAGAATAGTAGATAATTTTGTTTTCATTTTTACAGATTGATGTTTAGTTAAAAAAATTTGGATAGATGTTTGGGATTGCTAAATAAGTGATTTTTATTGTTTTGAATTTATCATTGTGTTGTTCTTAGTAGGTACATGAACAATAAGACTTCATATCTCACCTTCATTCTCCATGTAATGAAGTCTTTCAATCATATTGATTGTCTCCTGTATTGAAGAAGGTTTGATTAGAAGTGATTGGGTTATGATTGGTTTATTTCTAAGAATAAAGTGAATAGTTAAATACTATTTTGATTGCTACAAGAAGCAAGATCTCAGTTCATCTCTTCATTTCATGATCCTATAATGAACAAAGTTGTTATCTAAGAAAGAACCTTTCAATTGAGTGTTTGTTTGAGAGTTTTACTATAAGCTTTATCTTCTGAGTTTGAAGTTGTGTGAAGTATTCAAATATTCCAAAAACAGAGTGTTGTGTTATTAATTATTTCTTGATCATTGATCTAGATACAATAGACATAGATAGGTTACTTGTTTTCGACACATATGGTGTAACAACTCTTTTGATTATGAATCTCAGATTGACATATAAATTAGTGCAATATACTAAGCATATATATACACCAACATTTTGGCGCCGTTGTCGGGGAGTTGTAAATGGTAATAGGTATAATTTTGAGTTTGATTGGTTTGATGAGTTTGGATTGGATTTAAGGACAACCTGAGGGCAAAGAGAAGACAATAATATGAGAGGTAAGAAATTACGCATCCACTTTGGTGGGGTTTCTCCAAATTCAGGTTGTCCTCTTACATTTGGTAGTTAAAATTTTGTGTTTCATTAGTATTAGAGTTCCTTATTTTTATGAGTAGACATAGGGATAGTAAAGGTATATTTATTTCCTCCAAAATTTCAAAAACATTAGAAAAACAAACAATAAGAAACCACCCCCCCCCCAACACACTCACTAATTCAGCTAAAGTTTTTGCAGGAAAAATTCTTAGAGGAGAAAGTCCAAAGGAAGCAATTGAAACAATAGCCAAAGGCACCAAATCAGAAGCCATTTCTCATATTGAAAACATAATACAACAAGTAAGAAGGGAATCACTGATGACCCCATCAGAAGGAGGAGATGGAAAAGAGACAGAGGTAGTTCTAAAAGAAGTTGCATATACCATTGGGGAAACACATAAGGTATTGGAATAGTTGGATATACCAAACAACCCAATGGTGGAACCATCACTTAGTGGGGAGACATCACCATCACCCTACAATGTGATATTTGGAGATATGGAAGATGAAGAGGGAAATGAAAACAACAAAATAGATACATTTGGATTCTCAATATTAGACATCGCTAGAGACATTTCTATGAAGAATATTCCACTATCCTCACTACCTCATTTACATGGTGTTTCAATGGAAGATCCTAATTCATTTTTTTTGAATTTGATATACTATGTAGGAGTTATAATTACACTAATAATGCACAAAAACTAAAACTCTTTCCAGCCACACTAAAAGACTTATCATTAAGGTGGTTTATGAGCCTAGGATAACACACTATATTATGTTGGGATGGAATTAAGGAGAATTTCCTCCAGAAATATCAATATTAATGCAGACCTAGGGATGCTAGGAATGACATATTTAAGATGCAGCAGTATGAGGAAGAAAGTTGGAAGATTACTTAGAAAGGTTCCTATACAACTACCAAAAGACAAAAAAAATTGCCTTAGACACAACCATAGTTAGGACCATCTTCCTAAAAGGTGGAAGGGATGACTGCATTGAAGTACTAAACCTCATGAGTTCTGGAGATGTGTACCAAAAACCGTTTGCAGACATTGCAAAGTATTGTAAAAGGTACTCCCGCGGCCAAGCCAAAATGGGAAAAAGTGTAAGGGATCCTATAAACAGAATTACTAAACCCACATCAGGAGGTGTTACTAGGATATAATTTGGGAATCTACTAGAAAACTTCAAAATAGATATCCTCAACACCATCATCTCCCAACTTGATACCTTTAAAATCAAGAGAAAGCAACAAGAAGAAAATGCTACTTTGGAAATTTTCTGTCCTCGGTGTAGGAAAAGGCATCCTAAAAAGGAATGCCCTATTAATGTTTTCGAAATCTATGGCCTCTGTACAGAAGATCACCCTACCAATTAATTCCCTTCTTTACCTAGAATAAAATCCATTTTCAAGGGAGGGGGAGAACCTTAGGAAACATCATATCCACTTAAGAGGGCATGGATATAGAAAAATCCTAATATGTTTGTAAATCCTACCACACAATATTCACAACAACAATGGGCACCTCCAATGTCTTACCCTTAATGGTCAACTCAACAACCACAAATCCAGCCTTGGAAACAAGGATGGATGGGGCCTACATATGGGAATATTTCCTTTCAGCCAGAAACCTTTCCCACCTACCCACAATACCCTTCCAATATCTCTTAGTTTCTACCAGGATTTAATCCCCCTGCTCTTCCTCCACCTCCATAGCTGCAACAACAACTTACATTTCCTATGAACCCAAATATGCAGCAACAAATGCAAGATGCACCTATCCCAAACCCTCCTCAGCATACCCCTATTCAAGAACAACCCATTCCTAATCCAAATAATAGACCTACACAGTATACACAAAATATTTAAGTAAAAACCTTCCCCACTTATGTGATAAATCCTACTTCATTCAATGGAATTGAATTAAGATCAGGGAGGGTTTTGAATAAACCAAATCCTACTATGGTTATTCAAGAAGAAGAACAAGTAGATAATCAAGCAGTTCAAGAAGAAGAACAAATAGATAATCAAGTAGTTCAAGAAGAATAACAAATGGATAACCAATCAGATGAAGAAAGATACACCCCTGTACAATATGAAATTCCTCTTCATGCTTCTCACCCAGGAGAAATACCTCAGAAAAATGATCCTCCTCCTTATCTAGAAAGGTTACTTGTGAAGAAATCTGAGGTACCTCTAGGGCATAATATAGAGACTGAACTTAGAAACATATGTGTAAATATTCCCCTACTTCAGGCCATCAAGGATATACCTATTTATGCTAATATTGTAAGTGATATTTGCATTAAAAAGAGAGGGAGGAAGAGGAAGGAGCCTCCTTTTATATAGGTGGTTGGACAATTATCAAAATTTATATCAGAAATGCCATCAAATATAATGATCCAGGAAATCTAGTGGTGACCATAGAGATTAATGGTGTTTCTTTTCCAAACACACTTATTGATCTAGGAGAAGCAATAGATGTTATGCTGGTTGAAACCATGAAAACACTACAACTAAATCACCTAATACCAACATAGACTTTGCTGGAATTAGCAGACAAATCTGTCATCAGCCCAGCAGGAAGTCTAGATGATGTAATAGTCACTTTGGCCTCTTGGGAATACCTTGTGGATTTCTTAGTGATTCATCCTAAATCCTCCAAACCAGGACATCTAGTAGTGCTTGTCCAACTTTGGTTTTCCACTATCGATGTGTTTATTAGTTGTCGGTCTGGAGAGATGACAATTTCCAGTGGCACCAAAAGTCAAAAACATATTCTCTTTCCTCCTGCCCAACTAGCCACAAAATTTCCTCTCTAGTTGGAGAATCCCTATGGGGAGGAGGATTGTACTCATCCCTTGTTAACACTCGAACAAGTAAAAGGAGTTCAAGAGAAAACTGAAGAACAAATTTTAAGCCTATTTTTGGCCGATACAGAATGCATTGAATGCCCTCAATCTTTTCCTGAGTATACACATATCTTCAGCTCTGAATTCTAGGAAATATGGTACCCCTCCACCTCTACAGTAGCCACCATTTCAAAAGTAGATGAAGGGAAAGAATCAATTGTCTAGGCTGTTGAAATCATCCCTGGAAAATCCTTGTATATCAATGCTAGTTTAGAAATAGATCAACAACAAAAAATGATTCAAATGATTCAAGGACAATCTGGTGTTTTTGCATGGGATTACTCTGACATGAAATGGATTCACCTAGACACTTGTATACATCATATTTATACCAATGACCAAATCAGACCCATTAGGCAACCCCAAAGAAGAATTAACCTAGCCTTAAAATATGTAGTGAAAGAAGAACTCCAAAAACTCATGCATACCAATTTTATTTACCGTATATCGGATAGCAAGTGGGTATCCCCATTAGTGATTGTCCCTAAAAAAAATGGTAAACGAAGGGTTTGTGTGGAATTTCAAGAACTAAACAAGGATACCTATAGGGATTACTTTCCTTTTCCTTTCATGGATGAGGTCTTGGACACTTTGTTTGGTCTTGGACACTTTGTTTGGGAAGAGGTATTTTTATTTCTTGGATGGGTTTAGTGGTTAAAATCAGATCCAAATTTCACCAGAAGATTAGAACAAAACCACATTTACTTTCCCATGGGGTACCTATGCTTATAGGGTTCTTCCTTTTGGTTTGTGTAATTCCCCTTATTCCTTTCAAAGGGTTGTCTTGGCCATTTTCTCTAATTTGACCAATGACTATGTAGAAATCTACATGGATGACTTCACAGTATATGTGGATGATTTCCAACAAGCATTGGACAATTTGGAGAAAGTACTAATTAGGTGTAAAGAAACCAACCTTTCCATCAGTCATGAAAAATCTAGAATGATGCTCACTGAAGGAATTGTTTTAGTCATCACATATCTGGTATTGGAATAAGGGTAGAATGTGCCAAGTTGACATCATTTCTCAAATCAAAATCCCTAGCTCACAGAAATAAGTTAGAAGCATTTTAGGGCATGCTGGTTACTATAGGAGGTTCATTCATAATTTTACAAACCTAGCTGCCCCATTGTTCAAATTGTTATCAAAAGAGGTTAAATTTTGTAGGAATGAACAATTTCATATTTCTTTTGAAATTTTAAAAACAAATCTTTCAAGTGCCCTTGTTTTGAGAGGACCAAACTGGTCTCTTCCTTTTCATATCTGCACAGATGCCTTAGATACAACATTGGGGACTATTTTGGGACAAAGGGAAGGCCATATTCCATATTCTATATACTTTGTCATCAAGAATATTTCACCTACTAAAGTAAATTACACTGTCACTAAAAAATAATTTTTATGAGTAGTACATGCCATTAATAAGTTCAGACACTACATAACAGGGTATGGAATTTTTGTACATACAGACCATTCATCCATCAGAATTTTTATGAACAAACCTGTTACAAATGCTAGAGTGACTAGATGGTTGTTATTACTGCAAGAATTCAATATCACCATTATTGATAAGCCCAAAAGAGATAATTTAGTTGTTGATTTCTTATCTAGACTCATTCATACAAGTGATAATACACCAATAGATGAAAATTTTCTAGATGAGAATCTATTTGCTATTTCTACTTACATTCCTTGGTATGTAGATGTAGCTAACTATGTTGTAATAGGAAAACTACCTCAAAATATGTCCTCCCAAGAAAAACAAAGAATTATTCACCCAATTGTCAATTACATGTGGCAAGATGATTGTTTATACTAAACTGGGCCTGATTTGGTGATCATAAGGTGTGTCCGGGAGGATACGATGCATGACATCTTCAAAGCCTGACATGATGGTCCATGTGGGGGAAATTTTGATGATAAAAGAACAACATACAAGATCTTACAGTCTGGCTACTATTGGACAACTATTTTCAAGGATGCAAAGAAGTATGTGGTCAACTGTGATGATTTTCAAAGGATGGGAAAACCTACTGCAATTGATGAGATGCCCCTCCAATATCAGGTAGTAATTGAACCTTTTGAGAAATGGGCTTTGGATTTTGTATGACCTATTAACCCTATGTCTCGAAGGATGAAGTACATCTTGGTCTGCACAAATTATGTGACCAAATGGGTGGAAGCTAAAGCTTTATATTCTACTAATGAACAATCTATTGTAGATTTTCTTTTTGAATAAATATTTACTCGCTTTAGTGTGCCTTGAGAAATAGTAACTAACCAAGGAACCCAATTCACCTCCAATTTGGTCAAAGCTCTTATTGAACAGTATAAAATCAAACATAGGAAATCTTCTCCTTATCACCCTCAAGCAAATGGGTAGGTGGAATCAACTGACAAGGTGATATAAGCTATTCTTACCAAGACTATTCAACTACATCACAAAGACTAGGTTTATAGGTTTCCTAAGGCCTTATGGGCCTATAGGATAGATTGGATAAACAAAAAATGCCATACACCCTATGATTTGGTATATGGGAAGTAGGTGTTGCTTCCCATAGAATGTCAAGTGAAAACCTTTAGGACTTCGATGCAATTAGGGATGGATTTGGATGAAGCTAAAAAACAAAGGCTATTGAAGTTGAATGAGCTTGATGAGATCAAACAAGATTCTCTTCAAAGGACTACCCTTATACAAGATCAAAGGACTAAATGGAATGATAAGTGCATCAAGAAGAAGTCCTTTCAGTCAGGTGATTGGGCCCTACTGTATGATAGTAGGTTCAAGAATTTTAAAGGTAAATTAACTACTAGATGGTTGGAACCCTATGAATTTGATAGAGTTTATGAAAATGGTTTAGCTAAGATAAATACTATTGATGAGAATCAGACCTCCTTTGTTGTGAATGGACATTGATTGAAGGTTTATCATAAGCCTCTATCCAAAGAGGATTTTATCAGACATGTTCTTCAGAATTCTGAAATGCAATTGGTAAGAAAGGGGGTTTCTCCTCCTTTTGATCCACCACAATAAGTTTGTTATGTGAATTGATTTGTCTCTGTACATATCTGTAAATAGGTGTGTCATTAGATAGAAATTTTGGTGTTACTAACAAAAACAAAAATTTGATTGTGTTCTCATGTAGATAAATGAATAAGGAGGACATCTTCTAGGTGTAGTTCTACCCATTTATCCATCCCTGGTAGATCATTTTTGGAAAAGAATCTAAATGGAGTTTTCTTTAAGTTTTTCAGACTCCTAAAAATTGAAAACATCGGCTAGTAGGAACTAGCTCGGGATCGAGAAAAATCCACGGGACAATAGATGGAGTTTTCTTTAAGTTTTTCAAATTCCTAAAAATTGAAAACATCGGCAAGAAGGAATTGGCCTGGGCTCGAGAAAATACACAAGACAATAGATGGAGTTTTCTTTAAGTTTTTCAGACTCCTTAAAACTGAAAACATTGGTGATCATTAACTAATCTAGGCTCAAGAAAAATCCGCAAAATAGTAGTAGTTAGGATTATTTTTATAATAAACAAAAAGTCGAAACATGAGCAGTGATCATCTTGGTTCCAAAAAGAGGAGGATTCAAAATCTCCACATGAGGTTGTCCAACTACATAGTACCTTCTTGTTACAGAGCCTGGGGCCTAGTCATTGAAATATTTTTCCTTATTTTCTGACACTTCCGCTGCAAATTCATATTTCCTGTACCAAGTGTTGTTATTTGTTTTACCTACATGGTATTTCAGTAGAATAAAATTACATGTTCTCTTCCATAGCAACAGAAAACACCAACAATTTCTACAAAGTGCAGCCTATAAAGTTCTAGTCTATAGAACACCACCACTAGGTACCTTATCTAATTCTTATTAAGTACTAGAATACAATTTTGTGGCGATCTGGTACTAGATAAAATCTATGTGATATTCTAGTACTACAAACAATTTTCACCTCTATGCTCATCCGGTACTGAAGAAGAAAGCCTATGTTATTCTGGTACTGCAAAAATGTTCACCTCTATGCTCATTTGGTATTGAAGGAGAAGGCCATGTTGTTCCGATACTATAAAAATGTTCACCTTTGTTCTTATCCGGTACTGTGGGGGAAGGTATGTGTTATTCTGGTACTAGGAAAAACTCTGCGTTGATCCGGTACTACAACAAATTCACCCATGTGTTCATCCTGTACTGGGAAAAACTCTGTGTTGATCCGGTATTGCAACAAATTCACCTTTGAGTTTGTCTGGGACTAAGGGAGAAGGTTTGTGTTCGTCTGGTACTACAAAAACTCTCTACAGTGGTCTGGTACTAAGGTGTGATCTGGTATTGGAGATGAAGTTTGGTAATACTTATCCTATACTCAAAGTTTTTCTACTCGATATAAATGCTTCAAGTAATAGGAAGTATAAACTCAACATTTTGTTTCCTGTTTTATTAAAGAATTAGACTAATTATGTATTAAATGTGTGGTTACTCTTATGCATCTTCCTGTCCTCGATTATTGCATTCTCCCTACCATGAACTTCTACAATCCCTCGTATAGAAATCATTCATATGCACCCGAAATGTTGAGAGTATGACGTAATTATACCTCTAACAGGACCACTTTCATTATTTCCGTTTATATGATGAAGAAACGTCCAAATACCATGATCCAACATCATGCCATACAAATGAATTAAGCCACATATTAATGCATGTCAAAACATGATTCCATTCCGATCACGATGATGTCAAACGATTTCATACTTGAGATTTTGGTCACAATGACCACATCTCCTGTAATCATTTCCCAACACTCCTATGAACATGATCTAACACCAACCTCCATACGATTCTATAATTTATTCATGAATTCAAATTATCTTACCTTGCCATCATTACCATGGATATGACCATTGCAATCCAAATATTAACTTATAACTGCTCCTATGGATGGCTTCACCATCCAGATGAGCATTATTTACCATTTTATTGTCACACCATATCCATTTACACTGTGTTTTGTCCCTTCATATCATTTACATACTTATCCTCTTTTGGTACTCCATTGCGAGCTGCGTTGATTCGGTACTCAACCCTTGATCCTATGTTTCGTTGCCTCATACGCTGTAAGAATTGTTTCAAGCCAGCATGGGGGTTGATAGACATGACCCTGTTTTCCAAATATATAGGGAGACACATGAATACCAAGCTTTCAAGGAGATATTTGAACAAGCCAACTAGGTTCCATTTTTGGAAAAATTCAAAGGCTATCATGAGGGAGTCTCTCTTGCTTTTGCGTAGACCTGTGATAGAGAAAGTGTTCAGTTTGGGGATATGAAATTAATAGTTTTGGAGGACACCATAGAAAATTCTACAGGCTTACCTTCCTCTGGAGAGAAATATTTTAAGGGGGTGATCGTTGATAGGAAGCTTTGTCAGAATTTCTAAGGCCGGAGCATCAGGACACTGATTGGACCAAAGGCATTCCTCAAAGTTTCATTAAGGAAGAATACAGGACGATTTTCATTAGTTTGCAGAGATTCCTCACTTGCAAAGGGAGGTATGTCGTGACCTTCCTATACCATTTAAAACTTTTTTCACATTTTGAAGGAGGGCCACAAATATTTTTTCCCCACTTCCTCTGGATGAGTTTAAATAAAATGGTGAGAAGAGTTAAATCAACATCCAAGAAACCTAAAACTAGTATCCATCACCATGTCCTAATGAAATTATTGGTTTTCCATGCATTGAGAAAAAAAGTCAGTATTCGGAAACAACTCCTTCAACAAAATTTTTCTCAAGAAGGAGCTTCTAAATCTATACAAGAACAAGAAAAATAGGCATGTAGTGAGGGGTCCAGTAGTAAGACAAATAAAAAAAAAGGGAAGAAGCCAGGGGGTGAAGAAGCTATTGTTACACCTAGTTCATCCCATCATGTTGATGAATTGGATAAATATAAGTTTGTTATGGAGGAGCCTACTGCATCCAAGAAAACAAAAACCTCCCAATGTCATAAAACAAGTCCAACGTTGATTCCAAAAACTAAAAAGAAGAAAATAAAGGACTCTGGGAAAGGTGAATGCTTAGATAGGGCTCTTGAGGAAACCATTGAATTATCACCAGAGCTATTTAGAAAGTTGGAAAATGCCCATGAACTAAACATTCAGAGAAGGAAAAAGTGTCAAAGAAGGATGTGCTAGCAAAACAAATCCTAGAGGATCCCACTACATCCAGGAAGGAAAGGCCTTCCCAATCTAAGTAACCTAGTCCAGCCTCGATTCCTAAAAATCAACTTCCACGAAGTGAGAGGTGAAAAAGGAAGAAAACAGGTTGAAAGGAATTTTCACACGATGTCCCCGAGGCAACTATTGAGTTCCCTCAAGAATTGGTTAATGAGTTGGAGAAGACCCCTGAAGTAGCTATTATGTTTCCTCAAGAGCTGATTAGTGAGTTGGAGAAGACTCCTGAGGTGACAAGTGGAAGTAAGGGGAAGCTTAAAATGAGGAAGGTTCAAAAGATACAAATCTTAGAGCCTACACCTCAGTCCTCTAGAGTGGAAACAATTAATGTTCAGCAAGAACAAACTCCAGAACCTACACTTCGGTCCTCTAAGGTGAAAATAAAATCTATATAAGAGAAACAGGTCCCCATATCTATAACTACTACTAAAACAAAGAAGAGGAAGTTCTTTGAAGAGACTTTCACCCCTGTCAGCAAATCTGAGGAAGCCTCACTTCGTGTATGAAGAACTACAAGCAGCATGGATAAACAAATAGTAGTTCCACATGTGCCTTCTCTTCCATAAGAGCCTATTGATATTCCAACTTCTTCAGATAAAGAAAGTGTCTATGGAGCAAAGATTAGTAAAACCGAGGGGTTGGTAACAAAAACCTTGAGAGGTTTAAGAAAGGAAAAGGAAGCCCGAAGGGAGGTAACTAAACAAACAACCACATCTGATCCTGTCAGTTCCCTGAGAAAACAATAGTTTATAGTGAAGGTTGGGAAACTGACAAAACATAATGAGAAGTTGAAACAAGAGGTTACATAGTATCAAGTTTTGGATAGGCACATTAAGGCAAAGAATTCACAATTAAAAGAATATAACCTAAGGTTACAAGATGCGCAAGAACAAGTCTCTGCTAAACTCAACAAAGTTATATGTTTGATCCAATACACCAGGGTGATTAAGAAGGATCTTAGGAGCGAGGATTCTAGGTTCAACATTCTACAACTAGATAAATAGAAAGGATGAGAGACGATCTAGTTTTGCAAAGTTTTCAGTATCATTTTGAAATTTTTACATGAGGACATGCAATGACTTAAGTATGGGGGAAATGTTGAGTCTCCATTTTGACACCTCTATTACCCTATATTATCCTCTATCTAAGTCAATTTTACCTCTGACATGTGCATATGTTGTCTATTATCTCCACAAACCTACCTTGTGACCTTATCCATATGTGTAAAGAGGTAACCTATGTTAAAACATGATTTGTTTGATTTCTTGATTAAATTGGAATTAAATGGTTGATTATTATGCTCCTAATTACTTTGACTATTATTAAGTAGCTTCATGACAATGAATCACTTCATCTAGTACTACCATTGGTCTGGTACTACAACAACCAAATGATCTATTCCGATAATCTGCTTGATCATGTACTCTGCTTGATCCAGTACTCCATTTGATCTGGTACTCCGACCGATCTGGTACTCTACGTTGATCCGGTACCAGCTCTGCACCTATTCTAGTACCAGCTCCGTGCCTATTCTGGTACCACCATTGTGTTGGTTTGATACCCATATCTATTACTGTGCTAGTCTGGTACTAAACCCGTGTCTACATGATTAACGTTTTGAATGAGTATGCTGGTGGAGGTTTCAAGAAATTGGTTGGATAGAAGTATCCTTAATCATTTGGAGATCACAATAGACTTCATCACTCATGCACTTTGTGTCATGAGGATGAAGTCCATTCCTTGAGATACAATGTGATTCACCAATTGTAATATTTTGTAAATAGTTTATAATTATCTTCGGACCTTAATTATAACGGATAACCTTCTTTAAAAGGGATGTTGTGTATATGCTAGATAAGTAAGTAGAGAATGATATATATTGTTATGATGGGAAATGAAATGTTGAATTACTGATTCACTTGATCAATTGAAGGAATATAAATGCTATTTTTTTCAATTCATGGGTATGAGTAAAGTGTTTTAGTTTGTAATTTCTTTAGAGGTACCTTGTTTGTTCGGCAAGGGCCCACCTCCCCAACCAAGGTAAGCCTCCATGTATATCTCTTTGTGTATCGTAATTTAATTGTGTGAGTGTGAAAATATAATAGTTGTGTGTTCCAAATTATTCTAAGTATATGAACTTTCCAAAAGTACCATACATATTTCTAAATAGGTTTGATTTTTTATTAGTGTGAATGAACAGTTATACATTGAGCATACTAGATAATTTTGTTTTCATTTCTACAGATTGATGTTTAGTTAAAAAAAAGTTGGATAGATGTTTGGGATTTCTAAATAAGTAATTGTTATTTTTTTGAATTTATGATTGTGTTGTTCGTAGTAGGTACAGGAACAATAAGACTTCATCTCTCACCTTCATGCTCCATGTAATGAAGTCTTTCAATCATATTGATTATCTCTTGTATTGAATAAGGTTTGATTGGGTTATGATTGGTTTATTTCTAAGAATAGATTGAACTCTTAAATACTATTTTGATTGCTACAAGAAGCAATATCTCAGTTCATCTCTTCATTTCATGAGCCTATAATGAAAAAACTTGTTATCTAAGAAAGAACCTTTCAATTGAGTGTTTGTTTGAGAGTTTTACTATAATATTTATCTTCTGATTTTGAATTGTGAAGTATTCAGATATTCCAAAAACAGAGTGTTATGTTATTAATTATTTCTTGATTGAGCTAGATACAACAGACATATAATTTTCTAAAACAGTTAGCTCCAACAAACTCGCCTTAGCCCAATGCATCTCCTAGTAAGTTCAATTCATTTTCTGAGAACTTTAATTTTCTGGTCATTTTCCTAGCTGTTATCAGACTAATCGATAGGTGCATACACTAACAGATCTCCCTAGATCCAGCTGGATCTAGAAAAAAATAGGACAAGACATGACTCTTTCCCTAAGTTTTGACCATTGAATTAGCTAGTAGGGAGGAACAAGTAACATACCTTTGTATCGCTTCCTAGGGTCTCTGTTGCTCCCGCTTCGCTCCGGTGCTCTCGTGAGGTCAAGACCAAGAAAACACAAACCAACCAAAGTGAAGATAGCAAAATATATTCAATTTTCAACTTATGTGTATGATCAAGGAATTACACAATAAAGTAAGAATGACTTTATGGGAAAAGGACATGCCGCTGTATCATATTAATCAAAAGTAGAAGATACAACCTGATCGCCTTGATGTTGCAAGCTTCCTTTCGGTGGCTCTTGGATCCAACACACACACACTTTCTCGATCCTTGTATGAAGAAGATCAAATCCCTCTTGATAGACTTTCTAGAGTCTCCAAGCTCCTGTTCAAGCTAAGTCCTTCACACAATTCTCCAATGAATCTTGCTTAATCTTTTCCATGAAAATTCCATCAATATATAGGAGAGAATGAGATGGTTACTTGGATACGAATGATCCCACAATATCAAGGAAACCAGTAAAAGGATAACCATTCAAATGCCAACCCACTCTTCTAGAAGATTCCCTTCTAGAACCATCGAGACTTCATCTTTTTCCAAGTTTTAGAACAAGTTCGCACCCTAGCTATGTAGCACAGTGCGAGAAGTTCGCACCCTAGCTGAAGGCAGCCTGTGAGAATGGGTCATTCTCGCACCCTAGGATATTAGCAACCCATGAACTCTCTTCAAAAGTAAGTTTTCTGGGAAGAGATGAATGCCACTTTTCTCAGGAGAAAGTTCTTATGAGGAGCCTGAGTACACCATCATCAATACATCATCAAGATTGACAAAAATCACGGGTAACACTAGCTCCAGGTCAAGATGTATGCAAGAAACAAGCTTGTTTAGAAGTTAGAAGGTGTGGATTTATGTGCCTGGAACTACAGAATCAAACTCATTCTTGAATAGAATGACCTTGCAAAATTCATAAAATAAAATGTACTAGAACCCAAAGAAGAAGTAGCCAAAGAAAAGTAAAAGAATGATATGATTAGGGCCAAAAGAATAATTGAAGATTCCATTAATTACCACTTGATCCCTCAAGTGTCTTCTAAGAATACTCCAAAATATATGTTTAATTCCTTAACCAAAATGTATGAAGGAAAGAACATCAACCAGAAGATGAATCTGAGAACCCAACTCAAGAATACAAAGATGCAGAAAGGAGAAACAATTCAAGACTATTTCTCTAGGTTTTCTCAATTCAAGGAACAATTAGAAGAAATTGGAGACAACTTAGATGAATATGAAATCATAATGAAAATTATTAATGGTCTCACAAGAGCTTGGGATTCTTTCATCCAAACTATATATGCAAGAAAATAGAAACTCCAATTTGACAGTCTATGGGAAGAATGTGTTCAATAAGACGCAAGAGTGGCCAACCGATAATCCTTACTATTAAGGGATGAATACCAAGACCTAGTTGTTCATGATAAAGGAGGAAATAAAAGGTCTCATTTCCAAAAGGAGACCAATTTTCATAAAGAATCTCACCCTCCAAAGATATTCCAAAAATATCTTAAGGGTCAAAGAAAGGGAAAATATTTCTCCTCTTATAAATGTTATCATTGTGATAATATGGGACACATTGCTAAGAATTGTCCTGCCAGAAGGGAAGAATACAAGAAGATAAATAACAAAAGACATCATTCCCATGTAGCTGAAGATGATGAGCCACCCAAGAAGTTGAATAAATAAGCGGTTGAATATTATGTTTTGTTTTCAGCCCTCTCAAGATCCGTGACACTTGGAGAGGATACTTGGCTCATAGATAGTGGTGCCTATAAGCACATGACAGGTCGGAAAGACATTCTCTCTAGTCTTACAGAAAAGGACTTTCCCTAGAAAGTTTCACTTGGAGATGATTATCATTACCCTATCAAAGGAATGGGAGAATCCACCTACAAACTGGTTTCAAGAACTCCAATGAGAATGAAGTATTTACTCTATGTACCAGGTTTGACAAAGAACTTACTTTCTATCTCAACCCTATATAAGAAAGGTTTTAGGGTTTCATTCACAGATGGTGAAGTTCTTATGTGGCCTAAAGAAAAAACTATAGAATATGTATTTTTTATTGGAACATAAGAAGGAGGTTTGTACAAGTTAAAAGGTCACTCAGATGTAGCCTTAACTCACTCTACTTAAAGTCCTTGTGAAATTTGGCCTATAATACTAGCTCACATCAACTACAAATCCTTACCATATGTAAGCAAGGTAGTTACAGGTTTACTAGATTTTAATGTTGATCATGAATGTGTATGCAAGGGATGTGCACAAGGAAAGAACATAAAGAATCCTTTCCTAAAGAGTGACAGTAAAGAAGAAGGAATCTTGGAACTCATCCAATCATATGTATGTGGTCCAATGCCATCAACCTCTCTAAGTGGGTATGTATACTATGTATCATTTATTGATGATTACTCTTGTAAGACTTGGGGTTATTTCTTGAAGTCAAAAGATTAAGTACTCAAAAAGTTCAAGGAGTTCAAAGCCTTGGTAGAAAACCTCTCCAAAAGAAAAATCAAGATACTTAGGTCAGATAATGGAGGAGAGTACACCTCAAATGAATTTGGAATATTTTCTAGATATGTTGGGATTAAGAGGGAGCTCACCACTCCTTATAATCCTAAAAAACATGGTGTAGAAAAAAGAAAGAATAGAACAATTATGGAAGAAGTAAAGACTATGATTCACGATCAAGATATTTCAATGCACTTATCGGCTAAAGCAGCAAGAACAACAATTTATGTCCAAAACATATTATCCCATAGTGCACTTGGATTCAAAACCCCCAAAAAAATGTTCACCGAAAAGAAGACAAATGTAAGCTATCTGAAAATATTTGGTTGTCTAGTATTTGTACACATTCCAAAATAAAAGATAACTAAGTTGGATCCCTCAGGAAATAAGGGAATATGTGTTGGATACTATGAGGTCTCTAAGGCATTCAAAATTTACATACTAGGTTACCATCGTATTGAGATTAGCAGAGATGTAACTTTTGATGAAGATGCATCACTCAAGAGATCAAGGAAATTCCATATTGAAGAAGTATAAGAACAAGAAATTATAGCTCCCAGAGTTGCAAAACAAATGAAGGAAGTTGCAGTTACCCTTGATGATGAGATTCCAGAATATCTTGATATGATAGAATCTCAAGAACCTCCCCATATGACGATCTCTCACAAGCGAAAGCCATATTGGGCGAGAGAACTTATTCAAGATGCAGAGAAGTGTGGTGCCCCAAAAGGAACCATGAGACAAAGCAAGAAACCTAAGTCATTCTCCAGCTATATGGCCTTGATGTGTGATCTCATAGAAAAAGAACCTACTTTCTTTGAAGAATCCATTCAGAAAAAAGAATGGGTGGATGCCATGATAGAAGAATACTAGTCCATCATAAAGAATGATGCATGGGAAGTAGTTCCTGTTGGTTGTGTTGCTTGATTATCTTCCTGATTTAGAGGTCTTTTACATTCAGCCGTGTTTATACCCCATGAAGTATTTACACCCCAGAAGTATGTACACTCTTCCATGCGAGGGAGTGCAGAGGGGGAGTACCCCCTCTGCGGGGTCCGGGGGGGATATCCCCCCGGATGGGGGGTCTGGGGGAAAGAGGGCCCCCAGTGGGGGTTCGGGGGTGAAGCCCCCGAAGCAAAAATTGCCTTGTAAAAGTATATTGTAATTTGATTGTAAATCTAGACCGTTCATTATAAGGTCGCAGATCTAACGATAGAGATTATGTTAGGGTTTTTTTCCCTAGAAGGCAACCCTCTTTTATGAGGGAAATGTATTGCGGTTATGTAGGTTGGCAAGTATTGTATTCTGAGAGAGGAGACTGTGAGAGAAAGAATAGGAAGTTACAACGGGTTTTGTTGTAGGTTGTATCCCTTCATTTTGCTGGATAATAATAAAGAAAGGATCTGGCAATTTCTCTGGTGGACGTAGCCCACACAGGGTGAACCACGTAAATCTATGTCTCTCTTGTATTGTGTATCTTCTGTCTTTTATTTATGCATTTGTTTTATTTTATTGCTTCGCGGTCCTATTTTTCTAACAACTGGTATCAGAGCGTAAGGTAACTCACAGGAAAAGAGGGTTCCTG
>SNQJ01S0005753.1:103892-131380 GCA_010110895.2 Picea sitchensis
CACCACACTTATGTCCCTTACTGTACTTGCTATCACAATTAAAGCATAAACCTTTTTCTTTTCTTTCCTCCAATTGTTGAGGTGTCAACCTTGTAGGTTGAGGTTTTTTATACGAAGGAGAATTGTTCTCTCTATAGATGTTAGGATTGGTCCTTCTAGTAGCCATAGCCATATTTTTACTTTTAACATTTATTGCCATGTTAAATGCATTCTACAATGATTTGGGTTCCCAAAGGTGAACCTCATGTTGAATGTTATCCTTTAAAGTTCCTATGAATACATCAATCAAGTTCTCATATGGAATATTGGTTACCTTTATATTCAATCTTTGGAAGTTCTCAATGTTCTCGGTAATTGAACCCTTTTGCTTGAGATTTATCAATTGGCTAAAGAAGGTATTGCTCCTTTTATCCTCATAGTGTGCTATCATTTCTTCTGTGAAAATTGTCCAAGTGACGAGTCATTTGTGAGAACAAATCCCTCGATACCATACAAATTGATTAGGTTCTAAATATAAAGAAGCAATTCATACCTTTTGTGTATGTGGCACATTATGTAGATCAAAGAATTGCTCCATATGAAGTATCCATGTGATTGGGTCATTGCCATCAAACTTCCTCATTTCGATCTTAGGAACATGGTTGGTCTTCAACCCAAAGTTGGAGTTTCTCCATTATTGATTCACCTTCCTTGTGTCCTCATCATGAATTTCATGGGATGCATTTTCACTTTCAGGTGTCTTCTCTGTTATGAAATGTTTCAATACTTCCATGATCTCCTCTTTTAAACCATCCATCTTTGCCTCCAAATTAGCTTACATCTCTTGTAGTTCATCTTTTGTTACTATCTTCTTTTGTAAATCATTTATGTCCCTACACATTTCTTCACCTTCATCAAGAGTCCAAGTAGGATTGTTTGGAGGTTTATTCGGTGTAGAAGTTCCCTTTTTGGGTGGCATGTTGGCCAAGTATCACTTTTGAACCTTGATTTTGAGGTGGTTCTACTAGACAATATTTCTTCTATTGTATCTCCCAAGTTTTGGCCCTTCTGGGTATGAAAATTTATTTTATGTAGTTATATAATATTTCTTCTCTACAATTCCATAGGTCTGATCAAAATTGGATGTGCCAAGTGGAATTTACGGTAACTTCCCCAAAAATTGTCGATTTTTGTCCTTTCCAAGAGATCTCACTTGTATAGCATTCCCTGCACAAAATAATAGGTATAAAATTTTGAAACTTGTACCAGAAATACTACAGACCATCCACGATCCAATGAAATTGGTCCCACTCAATTTGGATACTCTAGGAAGAAGTTATGATTGTTTTACCTGGAACACCTTCTTGAGACTAGTCAAATACCCTATCTTACACAGGGTGTATCTACAAATTTAAGATGACCCAGAAGCTGAACGTTTTACCACAGATACCTTACTAATTTATGTGAATATCCTCCAAATTTTAGGGTCTAAAAAGTTACATAAATGGTTTTATAGCGAAAATTACGCAATGACTCAGTTAAGGACGATTCCAGAACCCTATCTTGTACAGACTGTATCTCTGAATTATAAGGCCTCGGGAGCTAAAATTTGAACCCATCATACCTTGATCCGTCTAATAAATATCCTCCAAGCCGTTCCTTCTGAAATATTGTAGAAAAAAATTTATAGCTAAAATTCCAAGGTGTCTCAGATGTAGCAGTGAAACCCCAAGACCTTGAGCTCTGATACCACATGTTAAGAACCAAATATCAATATAGCATAGAAAAACCTTAGAAAAAGTACTCAAAGCCTTGAAAAAGAGATAATTTCAAATAATAAGTCTCTTCAAGGGGGAAACCTCCTTTTACCCCACTTAAATGTTCAAGTACAAGATGATTCAAAATGAAAATGTCTCCTTGGTATATATAAGGGACTAGGAGGTATAATTACAACTAATGGCCTAAAGCCGACATAAATAAAATAACATTACTAATATAATATGCCCCAATTAAGGGGTAATGAGCCAATATTAGGGCTTAACTCTCTGCACTGTATGGACACCCAAACCTGCGACGTGCGCAAATCAAAAAGTGTTTTGAGATGTATTTTCCAATAAAAAAGTTTCCAGGGAGAATATGAAGAGGCTAATATCTTTTTTATGTTCCATTCCAGGTTTTCTATGTTAAGAATGTTGGAATGGCAAGAGAGAGAGCATGAAGCAGAAGACTACTTTGTCGGGAATGACCCAGAAATGGTAAATTCCCTCCGACAATGTGGACTGTTAAAATTATTCAAGATCCAAGGCATGAGGGCCCATATGAGGTTACTCAAATACTTAGTTCATATGTGGGATGTGAACCAATAGGAATTCAGTGTGGGGGCTCACATTCTTATGATAGATATCGAGGATATCTACTTCTTGACCAAGTTATCTCATCATGGGGCCCAAGTTATACTGACATGTAACAGGGGAGGTGGCGAGCCTATGAGCCACTATATCAATGCACATTGTGTGCCAGGTACTCAGAATCTTAGTGAAAAATTCACTATCAGAGATGTCCATGACTTGCCTCTACGGACTATCCTCTACACCATCACGTGCATGGCAGGGAGTGCAACTCCCCATATGTCTCTTCAGAGATATTTACAGTATGCGCTGGAATGTATGGAGCCCTGATTTTTCAACTGGTGTGATGGGGTTCTCAGAAGCATGAAAAAACAGTTGACCAAGTGCAGGAGTGGTGAGCTGAAATAGTTTGGATACGGATTGATTTTGGTGTCCTTCTTCCTGGAGAGGATCCCATATTTACGCTTGCAAGTAGAGTGGGGTATACATTCCCCACAAGATCCAAGAATGAAGAGGTGGATCGACCTCATGGAACGACATGTAATTGGTCCTATCATTAGGCATAATGGCGTTTTCTTTGATTGGTTGAGGACCCATATGCTTATGGTAGACGACTATGCATGTGTCGGTTTGAACTTTTGAGGTGATCTAGACTTGGTTCTTCTTGAGGGTTCCCAATGGGGGGACATAGGTAAGAAAGACATTTTGTTTTATAATGTTTTTGTGATTTTTGGTATAAAATGTTTTTATGTGCTATTTATCCGATGACTAATCAAATGCTCTTTCGATGATGCAGATGTGGGACCTTACCGACCTCCAGGTTCATCCCCCATCCAGAGGTAAGGGGAGAGAGATGAAATAGTAGGAGTAGTGACTGCTGACTATGAGATTCTAGAGAAGGATATATAGGGGCTCACGATGAACATCCCAGATGCCTCCATCGACGATATCCTGAGGAATTATCAGCACCATACAGTGGGTGTATCTGCTTCCATTGGTCGACTTCTCCGTAAATTATCACATGCAATCGCATGTTATACTGAGTGGCATCCTTAATGCTCCATTTGTATATGAAGCCATGTGCTTCACATTTTTGATATTTTGGTCTTCGGACAAAAACACTTTTTTGTAACACTTTTATCGTTATATATATATATGAGGCTTTTACCGGCTTACTTGTTGTATATACAAAGTGTGATTGGATTTTATAAATTTCTAAAATGTTTGTCTAACACATAATTAGCTAAAGAATCAGTTAATGTATTTAGACATCTAGGAATGTGTTGATATTCAATGTAATCAAAATGACATTCCAAGTGGTGAATTCATAAATATACCCTTAATAACGTAGGACTTTGAATGGAGTAGACATTACTCAAGTGTAGTACTACTAACTATGAATCAAGTCGTACAATAAGATGATAGATTCCAAGTGACACAAAGTTGGTCAACAATTCGATGATTACACTTTACTCCACGATATTGTTAGTTGCACGACCAAGGAAGACACCATGTAGACTAATCAATTCATATGTAGGTGCATATATTTTGCAAACAATAGATGCTAAGTTATGAGTACTGCGACTAGCGCCATAAGCGAAGCCAATGTAGGGTAGCGAAGACACCAACATCTGGAAACCAAGCACAATGCAAGGTAAGAAGCTGAAGGTCGAAACCAAACAACAAAAAAGAAAACAAGAGTATGATACACTAAAAGTACAAACACTCATGCAAAAATGACTTAAGCATAGTACTTCTTTAAGTAAATCCCATTTATGGGTTCACTCAAAGGGATTCCATCGTAATCAGCTAGCTCATAATCTCCCTTCCCTAACACACGTTTGACAATGTAAGGACCTCACCACATGGCCTCGAATTTACTGGCCCCTAGCAAGTCATGATCTTATTCATAAAGAAGAACTAGGTCACCTTTAGAAAAAACACGTGGCTTGGCATGCTTGTCATATTAGGCTTTAACATGTTTCTTCTGGGTCTCAATAACTAGGGAGAAATCATGACGGGTTTCATCTAGTTGCATCATATGCAAAAGACACTCTTATTTGGCAGAGGTATTGGGTAAAAGTTTAACGACCAATTTCAGAGATGGTATTTCACATTCAATCGACAAGATAGATTCAATACCATAAACTAGCTAGGAAGGTGTAAATCTCATGGCAGACTTAACAGATGTCCGATAGGCCCATAATGTTGAGAATAGCATCATGTGCCAGTTTGACTTATGAATTCCTATCATCTATCAAAGCATAGTAATGAGAAATTTGTTTATTGCTTCAACCTGGCCATTGGCTTGTGGGTAATAGGGGATCGAGTTTTCATGGCGAAGACCCAACCTTTTAGTGAGTTTGGACATCATAAAATTTTGAAAATGACTATCGTGATTAGTGACGGTAGCTTGAGGGATACCAAACCAAGTAATGATATGATTGAATATGAAAAATGTTGTAGTATTCCTGATGTTATGAAATGTAGGCATCGCCTCATCCCATTTAGTGAAATAATCCACAGCTATAATGATGTATCCATGCCCCTCGACCGAGTGAGGGTTACATGTCATGAATTCAATGCCCCATTTGGCAAATGGACCAACGGAAACCATAAAATTTAAGGAAGTAGGATGATATCTTATCTTGTTATTATAAGTTTGGCAAGCATGGAATTTCTGAACAGTAGTAATGTAGTCCTTAAACAAAGAAGGCCAGAAATAACCCGCTTGTAAGATCTTTTGGGCAGTGGCATACCTAGACATATGATCACCACATGCTCCAGAGTGACAGTCATTCAAATATTTCTTAGCTTCATCGTAATTGAGGCATCGTCGAAAAAAGGGAGTCAATACCGCGGTGATAAAGGGTATCACCGAGAATGATGTATTATCAAGATTGATAGTGTATACGACAACAATCTCTATTAGATAGGTCGGGCCAAAAAGTTTGAGTTTGGAGATAGATAATGATATCTCCATACCATACGTCATCATAACTGATTAAAAAATGGATTTGTCAGGTAAGGAATCCTCTACCACATTTTTTGTCTTAGTGGAGGGAAGGTCACATATCAGTTCGGCGAAAACCAAAGATTTCTTATACTTAGCGCGTTCGAATTCCAAGTCAAACTCCTGGAGAATCACTATCCATTTGGAGTACTTTCCCCCTATCAATTTTCAGGTAAGGATGTGTTGCATAGGGTTGCAATCGGAAATAACAATGGTTCTACGTAATAAGATATAATGACAAAAACATTGGACATCTTGCACAACTGCCAAGGCCATTTTCTTTGCATGGAGGTATTTGGTCTCGGTAGTTGTGAGACTCTGAATCAAATAGTATATCACATGTGAATCATGTGAATCATCCTCTTGGACTAAGACCATGGAAACGGTAGAGTCCGAAGAAGCTAAGTAGAGGAAGTAATCCCAGCTATAGTCAGGGGGAAACAATAATGGCATACAGGTTAAGGCAAGTTTCAAAGCTTCAAAAGATTTGTTTGTAGTGTCATCCCATACAAACTCGTAACCTTTCTTGAGTATCCAGGTGAATCCTTTTGTCAGTTCAGCGTAATTGGGGATGAAACGACGCAAATTTTTTTCCTTCCCTTGCAAACTTGGGAGTTGGAGAAGTGTGAAAGGAGGAGGTAGATTAAAGATAGCCTCAACCTTTAAAGGGTCTACTCGAATCCCGTGTATCGACACAATAAAACTGATAATTCATTTGGACTCCACACAAAAAACACATTTGTGTGGGTTTAAGCGGATACAGTAATAATGACAATGTACAAAGATGGCCCTCAAATGTGTCGGGTGATATTGACGACGCATGGAGTGCATCGGTAGATCGCCAAGATAGGGTTGCAAAATATACTTAATATCATGGAAATCATAAGACATAGCACGTTGAAATGTCATGCCAACATTCTTGAGACCAAAGGGTAATTTCAGGTAGGAAAACGTTCCCCAAGGGAAAATGAAAGAGGTCTGGTGTTGGTCTGCGGGTAAGATATTAATTTGATTATAGCCGGAGAAACCATCCATTAAAGAGAATATTTCATTGTCGGCACAATAGTCAATGATTTGGTTAACGAAAGGGGTGAGGTAATTTTATTTAGGACAAGACTTATCGATGTTCCTATAATCTACACAAACGCAGATGGTACCTTGTTTCTTATTCACCGGAAATAGATTGGATATCGAGTCAATCAAAGCCACGGGATAGACAAAGTCGGATTTAACAAGTTTTTCAACTTCAAGATTGATAGCAGTAGCTTTGTGTGGGTTCACTGGATGAAGTATCTACCAAATGGGTTTAGCATCCGGGTATGTCTTAATCTCATGTACGATGATTTTAGGATCAATGCCTGGCATATCTTCGTAACTTCAGGGAATTCTTGGAAAAGGGCTTTGTATGTGTGGACCTCATTAGTAGAACATGAGGCCCCGATGTGAACATTCTCTATGATGTTGGGTTTAATGGATATGTCGAGAGGGACAGTAGGGGAAATGTTACTTAAGCTACCTTCGTACAAAACATCATGTGTTGACTCAGGAACTGAAGAAATGACAACGATCGACGTAGTAGAAATCTGTTGGTAACTCTCTATGGTGTCATGCTATAGAAAGAGAATGGAGCGATGATCTCCATTGCCCCAGGGATTTTATTCCATAGACATGACTGACATGATCATCTCTTCCATAGGAAAACTCACGTGAAATGAATTTGGATATTAATCACAGAGAGAAGGAGAGGAGGGGGTTGTCGATTGAATATCTTGGTAAGCATATTTGACTGGACTTAAAGGCATCTTGTTGCCATAATGGAGGTAATCACTAGGGTTAGGTACTACCCATGGGTCATATGACTCAGGGTTTTCGCGATGAGTGGTGGATATCATGTTAATAGAGGCAACGAAAGGAGGGGGAATATCAAGTGGTGGGATTGGAAATGTACCCATCAAAGTTGAATATTTCAAAATACCCACTCTAAGATTCTTGTAACCAAGGGGTGTCTTCGATATGAAAGGAACATTTATAGTATGGGAATCAGAATTAAAGAAGGCCAGTTGGTCAACAATAATGACCTTTCCTTGGTGCGAGAATCGTACCACACGAAAAAGGGTAGACATAACTGCACGCATGGAATCAATCCAGCTATGTCCAAGTAAAAGGTTGTATTCAAGAGGTTCATTGAAGACCTAAACCTCAACATTAATTGATTTACCTTCCAATGTAATAGACAATGAGGGAAGAAAATCGTAGGGTTTAAAGCCTGTACCTTTGAAGGCCTTAAGTGTATTGTGTGATTCAGTGAGGGTAGGAGAGCCAATGGCTTTCCAACAAGTGATAGACATGATGCAAGTCGAGGCTCCTTCATCAATAATGGTTCTACATGTATTCTTGTTTCAACAACAACTTGGATCTAAAATGCTAGCTGAGGAGGAAGCCTTGGAACGTGATCTTCCAAGTCAAAGACTATTAGATTAGTATCCATGGGGTAAATTCCACCAATGGACTTTACCAATTCCTTCCGTTGAGCATGGAAACTTTGAAGGACTTCGAGAGCTAACATCGCGGAAGGTGATTGCGCAAGATCCTCTACAATACTGTAGTTTTAGGCAGCACGTGTGTGAGGGTTGAATGCAGAATTTCGAACAACACCCTTGGGAGGAGGGAGAAGAATTGCATCGATACTCAGTTGTTTGAGATGGAGAGGAATATTAGGTGGTGAAGTTGGGGGAGAAGTTTGAACCAACGAAGGTGGTGTATCATCAATTTTCTCTTTTGATGGAGGGTAATCCCTGGCTCGAGTTGCGATTGCAATTTCGTTCTTTTTAGAATCACCAGTATACATAAGGACATAATATGAGGTAGAAGGAGAAGCTTGGTCAAGAATGACCAGTTGGGCTTGTTGCTGAGAAGGGAAAGGTTGTGACAAAACCGCGGGTGTAGGAGGTTTCCTGGTCCCTTGGAGGAACTTAGTAACCTCGGTGCGTCTCAGACAATCTTTCGTGTAGTGATCATCACCACAAATTAGGTAGGGGTAACGAGGCTTACGTTTATCTTTGTCATCATCGGTTTGCATTTTGGATTTATCAGATTGTGGATTATTATTCTTTTCCTAATTTTTATTACTCTTCCCTTTATTTTTATTTTGATTCTTCCCGGTAGGCATGGATTGAACAGAATTAACATCGGTAGTCTTACCAGTGGAAGGAGTAGGAGTAGGAGTATTTTGTGCATTAGAATGATTATATTTAGGATTGGTGTGACCAGTGTGTGCAGACTGAGCTTTAGCATGAAAGGTGTCGATCACACCATCAAAAACATGTGAAGCTGCTGGAGGTGTTTCGGTAGGGTTTGTGGAAGAACGAGGAGCATCAAGGATCAAATCATAAAGTGTTCCTATTTGTGAATAAATGAGATCAAGATATTGAGCACGACTAATCACTTTCTCTTCAGTGACAACACCTTCCATGGAGACATCACGAGCAATAGTTCCAATGAGTGATTTGGTAAACCACTCGGCCAATAGTTGATCAGGAAGAGGAACTTTGATCAAACGTCTTATTCTCCTCCACTCATGAATGTGATCGAAAATATGAGTGGACAAGGATTGCTTGAAAGAAATCAAAATTTTGGTTCCCGTATCGTATCAAATTAGCAACTGGTAATGTGTCAAAAAGGCCATGGCTAGGATGTTAAATTCATTGAATAAACCTTGTGGTAACTCGATGCACCATTTTGCTTCCGAACCCATGAGAGTTTGTTGGAAAAGTTGTAATCTGATGGATTCATCCATCAAGGAGTTGGATGAACACCACATATGAAAAGTCATAACATGATTATTCAGATCTTCTCCTGCTCGACCATCAAATTTAGGAATGTCGGACGGTAACTTGGCTGGTATGATGGGCCAATATGGAGACTGTAAGATAGCATCATTCATAATCCTAGATAGATCAGGTAAATCCAAAGTGGCCATGAAAAGAAATTGTTGGTTCACTTGTGGAAACTGGTAGTTTTGAGGGGGAAGCCCCATAGGTATACCAGTAGGACCATAAGCAGTTTGTAAATAAGGAGAGAGTCCTGTCATATTTGGTTGTGGAGGCTTTTGAGGCATATAGCCCATAGGGTTTGGTTGAGTAGAGATATTCCCTTGGAAAGGAACACGAGATTGAAAGTTCAGACCCCAAGTGGGATTCAAAGAACCTAGATACGGTTGAATGAGGTTAGGGGGTACAAAAGAGTTAACTTGAGGATGTTTCCCCCCAGACGGTTGTATATTTCCTTGGAAAGGAAGATTCCAAGGTAGATATAGTACCACAGGTGCATTCTATCCATATAGTGGTTTATGGAATCCAACCTGAGGTTGCCTCCCAAGTTGAATTTGTGCCCCAATTAGAGGTTGTCCCCCAAATTGAGGTTGCCTCCTAGCTTGATGTTGACCTCCAAGATGAATCTTGAAACCAAAAGTGATAGACATATTGGTTCCTCCATGCAGATTGGAGCCACTAGGGCCAGATCCTCCAAGAAAAGGTGGAGGAGGAACATAATTCCCCCCGGAGAGAACCTGTGCAGGTGTAGGAACAAAACCAGTAGCAACATTATACCCATGAGGAAAAAACATTCCAGAACCTCTAGATGGAAGTTGGGAAGAGGTAGCAATGGAAGCATTCAAAGATCTATACCCAGGTGGAAGTGATGGATTTGGTCTAGGTGGAAGCGGTGTCCCAATCAGAGCTTGGGAGATAACCACATTTCCAGTAGGAATCGTGGTGGCTTGTGGTACCATAGTAGAATGGGCCATCTGGATAGTAGGAATCAAGTGAGAACCAATCAACAATTGGTCAGAAATGGTGATGACATTATTGGTAGTACCAATAAAATGGTTTAAAGGTATCGTATAGGTGACAGATGTCTCAGGCACTTGTGATGCCATAGGTTGATGAGGACTCGCTCCTAGGTTACTGTACAAATCACGTACTTTCAAAGGGATAGAACCAAAACCAGAATTTCCAACAGTGTGAGCTGGGATCCTGAATGATTCACTTTGAAAAAGTGGATCCTCTACTCCAGATCCTGCGTTAGGTCCGGTAGGTAAGTTTCATCAACAAGAAATTTTTTTCCGAATGAGTTCACTCAAGGTATACGTGGATTTTTTTGAACACTCAATGCCGGATTGACTGGGAGTCAAAAATCCTCTAAGGAGTCCGAAACAATTTGAAATCCTTCCAAAGAGTGTGTGCTTCCAACCTCATAATCTACTTCATTGTTGATTTCTCCCTTAGGAGAGCCTTCTGGTGAGTTAGGAGGCAAAGGTTGGTAACCTTTCGGATCTTCCGAGGGTAACCCTTTCATCCTACATGAACGACGAAGGCTTATGTTTCTTGAGTCGAGTAAAGAACAAAGAAAAACTATGGATGAATAGAGGAAACAAACATCACTCACTAATAAAATCTAGGAATCAAACCAAGCAAAAAAAAATTCTTATTTTGAAGTCACTAGTTGGTGATGAAATCCAACGTCATGAAATAAAGATAAGAAGGGGCTGGGGTAAGTGGGTGGAAAAGTTACATTGACGACCTGCTTAACGAACTTACACCCTAGTGCAATCTCCCACACATAATCATGGGTATACCCTCCAAGGAGCCCGAGTGAGTTTGGCCAACATCAATTCCAGGTACTGAGAAGACTTGCCCCTCCATAGTCACCTTATGTAAAGACCCTAAAGAGATAGGCTACTACGGTTACCAACTACAATGGTAATGCCTGTGGAATCAGTCGATAGTTCGATCCATGCACAAAGGCAGGGTATCTAGCCCGAAATCAACTCGAAAGGATTCCACTCATAATTGTGGTTATACCTTCAAGTGAACCCCACAATATGCGCAATCTCTACACCAAGACCAACAAAGCAGGGTAAGTAACTATGCTAGTCTTAATGTGACCTCAGGTTTGACCCTTGTGTGAGAAGGGCTTCCCAAGACAAAATGTAGCAATTGGATTTGAACTCTCCTTATCACAAGATACTATTGTGTGTTTTGATGCTTTGGAGAGTGTACGTCACAACCTATTCCAAAGCGCTATCCTAGCTAATGTTCGTGAAAAATATCCCTAGGAAATAAAAGTTACCAAGAAATTTTAAATTTATGTTGTGTTTTAGAGGTCGTTGCTTACTCAAAAATGGAGACGGAAGTGAAACTATTGATGTTGTGACCTTGACCCAATCAAATGAAAAAAGAGATGAATATGCAATTTTCAATTCAATGAACTCTAGTTACAGTAGGGAGAAGGTATTTGTTTTGAAGTACAACAAGCTACCAATTACATTTCCTTAATTCTGAATGAACACAATTCCAAACAATAATGAACTATAAATTTTCCAATTTCTTCTCTTTAAAAATATTTCGAATGTAAAAAATTTATTATGAGATATTACTAAAATAATAGGTGAATTCATTTCTTCCTTTCCAAAATAAAATCAGAGATGTGATAACGGAAGGAAAATGCAATCCAATAAAATCAAGACATCCTCAACACAATTCCCAAATCAAATTCACAATGTAGACACAAACGGAAAAGACAAGAAAACCTTTTGAAATAAGCAAGAAAAAAGTGTTTCTTAATCAAAAAACAATCTGACAAACAAAATGAATCCAAAACTTCAAAAGAAAACAAAGACCCTTTGTCACACAAGCACCCAAATGAAGATCTGAGATTATATCCTTGTGGCAATGAACATGAGAAAAAACTTGCAAAATGCAAAGAAATACTTTCAATCACTGAAAACCAATCACAAGCAAGATTTAAACTCAGAAATCCATCAAACATGGGCACATGAAGTTCACCCCAGGCTACCAAGGAAAATATGGGTGGTAAAAGACAAAATGACTCACTTCATCAAAACCTACAGGAGTCATCGCAGGATGGGTATAGGACATAGAGTGACGCGCTAAGGTCCTCGTAGGCCACTGTAAGAGCAGAGTGTGACATCGTCGCACTGGATTGACTAAGAAGAGAGCGATGTCTCAGGGTCACCGCAAGTTTTCAATAAGGTACAGTGCGACGATCTCTATAAATTTAGAAAATTTGGAAGAAAGACAAATAATCCAAAGGAACTTTTAAACCCAGGGAGTCTAAATGGATCACCCACAGACTCAGAGAAAGAAAATTACCAGAGGAAGGATGGCTAAAGGAAAATGGGAAGAAAAAAATCAAAAGGAGGTCATATGCCCAGTATGGTCACCGATTTTGTTATGGGACTTATTGATAAATGCAGACATAAACAGATCTCCCTAGATCCACCTGGATCTAGAACAAAACAGAACAAAATATGACGCTTTCCATAAGCTCTAATCATTGAGTTTACTATATAACAAGAGATCAGAAACATACCATTTAAATATCACTTCCTCTTGCTGTCATCATCCTAGCTCCACTCGAGTGCTCCTGTGATATTGAATATGCAAGGGAACACAATCCAACCACAATGAAAGCAATAATATACTCAACAAGAACCTATGTATGTGATCAAGGAATAATACAATAAAACGAGATGAGTTTTATGGGAAAGAAACATATCATTGTATCATATAATAATGAAAGTGGATATTACAACCAAAGCCTTGATGTTGCAAGGTCCCCTTCCGATGACCCTTTGCTCCAACACACACACTTTCTCCGAACTTGAATGAAGAAGATCCACAATGACTTGATAAACTAAAATGAAGCCCTCAAGTATGAACTGAATTATAATTCCTCATCCAATTCTTAGCCTATTCAATATTAATCTTTCTTGAATCAACCTTAGACTTTTCCATGAGAAATCCCTCTTTACATAGGGGAAAGAGAGATGATTGAAGAGATTAGGATTATCCCATCAAATCAGAGAATCAAGTAGGATCCCAACCATATGGATGCCACCTCATCTTCTAGAAGATCTCCTTCTAGAAATTTCGTGAAGTTCGAGCTTTTCTTATCCTTTTGACATCGTCTTACCCTAGTTGTAGAGAAGTTTGCAAAGACATCGCAAACCAGCTTTAAGGCAGAGAGCGATGACCAGGCATCGTCGCACAGTGCTTATGGTGCAGCCTGCGAAGACCCTCTTTAACATAGTTTTTGATAAGATAAATTCAGTCACTTTCCTCATGAAGAAAGGCTCTTTTGGGAACATGCACACATGTTGTCAATGCATCACTAAGATGACCAAAATAATGTGTAACACACGCGGCCACTAAAACTTTATTTTTGACCATTTCAGGTCGAATTTCGATCTACAACTTCACTGCTCTACTCCATTAACCCTCTCAAACCATATGAAGTCATTAAAACTCGGATTTCACTCATGGAATTGGGAATTTATCTCTAAAATCTCACCAATTCACTTTGATACCATAAGCTATGATACCATAATGTAACGTACCCAGTGCCCAGCTGAGCAACATTACATGAAAAAACTCATTAAAATTATTAAGATTTACTGCTAAGAAAATTCTTGTAGCTTACCAGCTGCAGATCATACACACATTTTACCATTTGACTCATACTAAATTTTTAAATGCATCTAACAACGTATATTAAAAATGAATACATGTGTTCAAGCAAAAACAAACACACAACATGCATATAAATTATTTACATAGTGAAATTTAACATAAGAACATAATATAAACACTTATTTGTTAATGATTAACCAAATGGATGCAAACGAAGGATGAACCTCCCAGCCATAGGCACTACTTATCATTTTCTCTCATCATCAAGCCACCCCTGAGCTGAGGCTATGATTGCACAAGGAGATCCAACCCACTAGCTATCCACTCTCCACACATAGTATCCCCAAAAACCAAGTTCTAGTTTCACAACAGTTCCAAACCAACATATATCTCTTTTCCTCACAACCTTCACTACCCAAAGAATATACCCCCTTCACTTCTCACAATCCATCAGGTTGTACTATTCATTTATCATGGCCACTAGTGAATTCGGTTGTCTAGGAATCACTCAGCTGGGAACTCTAGGAACTCTCAGTTGTTTAATGTTTTCTCACAACAAACTTCACAAGGCTCTGAGATATTTCATCAACAGGAAATCACACCACAAGCTTGCATCCTGATTTACTGACACACAAGACTCTATCTCATCATAAAAACATATCCAAACAATGGCTTCCTTCAAGCAGACCATGGATGGTTCTCTTCCCAGCCCTTTTCCCTTCTTTTCTACCCAAAATATGTATGTAAAAACTCTCCCCTATTCTGCATATGAATTTCCTCTCCTTCCTTGCTTGCTTGATTCACACTCTTCTCAAGGATGATTGAACCTTAGCCCATTCTCTCCAATAACTATGGGATTTTACCAATCACAGACACCCTCTTACATGAGTTTAATGATTGGCCTCTCATACACTCAATAAGAAAGCATAAGGTTATAAACAAATATAATAATTTCATGAATGTGGGTTGGATTAATACCCATAAATAATCCCCCCTTGGACCCCTCTCTCTCATGGAATCACATCCCCCCATATTTCTTCTATTTCATATCACAACCAACAATTATTATTTTGTTTAATTATTTCAATGTTCATAATATGAAATTCATCCCCCAGACACATTAAATCAATACGGGCTCTTCACACAAACATATTGGCTCACCATCCTAATTCACATTTATACAATTACATTATAATTCACGGGTATTAGAACTAGGGATGTTATACATGTCATGTCATGCCTTGCTTTACCATGCCTTGCCTTGTTATGTCATTCCTTGTCATGCCTTACCTTTCCTTGCCATGCCATCCCATGGAGTGCCTTGCCATGGATTTCCTTGTCATTCCATGCCTTGCCTTGTCATTTCGTTCCATGCCATGCCTTACCCTACAATTCCATGCCATACCATGCATTTACTTTCCATGCCTTTCCATGCCACGCCTTAACCTGCCATGTTGTGCCTTTCCTTGCTTTTCTTTGCCACTCCATGTTGTGGCGTGTCTTGCCTTGTCATACCATGCCTTTCCATGCCCTACCTTTCCATGCCTTTCCTTGTCATGTCATGCATTTCCATGCCTTGCCTCACCATGCCATGCCTTGTCATGCCTTTCCTTTCCTTTCCATGTCATGCTATGCCATGCATTTCCTTTCCATTCCATTCCATTCCTTTCCTTCCCATGCCATGCCTTTCCTTTCCATCCCATGCCATGCCTTGCATTTCCTTCGCTTGTCATGTCATGCCTTACTTTTCCTTACCTTTCCATGCCATGTCATTCCATGTATTTTTTTTGCATACCATGACATGCCATGCCAACTCATACCTTGCATTGTCATGCCATTCCTTTCCTTGTCATGACATTCCTTGCCTTGCCTTGCCTTGCCTTGCCATGCCATGCCATGCCTTGCAATGACTTTCATTGCCTTGCATTACATTGCCTTGCCCTGACTTGTTTAACCACAATTCATCTAAAATGAACTTTTGTTATGATATTCATAAAACTAATTGTTCGTAAAAATATAGTTATTTTCATCGTTATAGATAATTTCTTGTCCTTTGAGTCACCCACACAAAATTTGTCTCTATAATCATAAACACAATTAAATTATTTCCAAATTCAATTAACTTCTAATAAATTTGTTTTCAAGTTAATTTAATAAATAAATAATGGCATTCATGTATCATACCTTTTTTTTCCTTAAAAAAAAATGCTTGTACTAAATGAACAAGTATAAGACTTAAAAATTACATTCAAAGGATTCATTAAGCATGTAATTCTACAACTTGTTATCCCATCTATCTTAGATAAAAAATACTCGCATGAGAATTTCAATGTTATTACATAAGATATCTTTATTCATATATCTTAGGTATCTTTATAGTTGTGAAACATGGATTATTATAATTAATAGGATTTACATCAAAAGGAATTTCACTAAATAGGCTTATGTTCCATCCTTATGGTGTAGTATCATTATACTATTGATCCATAATTTCTTTTGCACTACATGAAAAACAAAAACAAAACTTCAAGGCATTATTTAAAATCAAAGAAACAAAAACTAATATTTCAACTCAATAACTTTTATAACAAGATATAGCATGTATACCTATACCTTGCCTTGCCTGGCCATGTCTGTCTTTGCTTTGCCTTGTCATTTATTTCCTTTCCTTGGCTTGTCTTTTCTTGCATTGCCTAACCTTACATTGCCATACCTAGACCTAGACATATACTTAGACATTGCTTTGCCATGACTTGCCTTGTCATGCTTTGTCTTCCCATGGTCTAGATCATGGTATATGTCATGGTATAGATCATGGTAATGTTGTAGGTCTAGGTCTTGGTCTATTTGTAGACCTAGTTCATGGTTTAGGTCTAGGCCTAGGTATATGTTATGGTCATGGTTTAGGTATATGATTTGGATTTATGAGTGGAAAGAAATGAATAACAGATTGAATAAAATAACATAGAGATATGGAGAACACCAACAAATATCTAGTTAACAATAACTTCTATTGAATAAATAAAATAGGATGAAACTGTAAAACTACAAAACTAAAAGCAACTTGTTCGAATTGTGGTAGCTATCTCTGAGAAGAGATGTGGTTGGTATGTGCATATGTCTAAGAAAAATGATTACAATGAGGCTCCAGAGGAATTTTTAATATTACTCATGAATGCAAAAACCATAGACATCCAAAAACCTAACCCTAGGAGATGAAACACCAAAAGTTATGTGGGCCCCAATGGGTAAGTTGTTACCTCAATTTCACGGGGTCGTAAATTTTTCATACGACCTCTGTTTTAGGTGTGTGATAGCTCGTTGGAAAGGTATTTTCAAGAACTACACATTATGTCATCAAACTTTGACCATGTCTATAGTTTGAATGTGGAAAGTCAAAAAAACATTGTTTAGGTCCCCAAAATGGCCCTAGAAGTACAGAAAGATGTATTGACATGAAAAATTCCAAAATAAGCCAGTTGGATTAGGTGGGTAGCCACCAATATCCACCTAGAAGCTGTGTAGGGATTCAGACATCCCTGGAAGTGTAGAACCCACAATTACAAATAATTACAGAAGAACGTGTTGAACTAAAAATTGTCAAGAGGAGCCAGTTGGAATAGGTGGGTGGCCACCAATATCTACCTAGATCAGTCCTCCCCCCTTACGAAGAAATGGTATCCATTGCATTGAGTGCCCCCATCAGGTGAGGAAATTTCTATTGAATTTGGCTCTGGGTGAGCCACTTGCCTTGGTGCAGGAGTTGCACTACCTTGACAAACCGATAACGCTAGATCCTATGCTTGTGAGTTCCCTTGACTTGTGTGTCCATTGTCTGATTACTGGATGCTTGTTCCATGCAGTCAGGGTTGAGATTTGTTAGTGCCAATTGTTCTGTGATCTCTGAGGTGTCAAATAATGGTGGAAAATATGGTCGAAGGAGGTCCACATTGAACACTGGGTGAAATCCAAGGAAGGGGGGAGTGTTGAGCTAAAAATCATTATCACCCACAGCCTTGGTGATAGTGTAAGGCCCATAGTGAAGTGGACAAAGATTTTGATGGGGCCCTGTAAGGCGTTCTTTCTACAAATGTAACCAAACCTTGTATCCCACCTGAAATGTGTGCAATACCCGGTGTTGATCATGGCATTGATTGTACTTAGCATTGGCTTTCTGCAAAATCTCATGGACCTGTTGGCATATGTGTTGAATCCGCTCAATGAATCTGGCGGATTTTTCGGTCTCAAACTAAACATGGGAAGAATTTGTCTGTGTTATTTCCAAAGGTAGTGCAACATCATTGGGACCCAAGGGTTGGAATCCTATCCCCATCTGAAAGGGGCTATGGCTGGTAGAGCTATGGAGAGCCTGGTTGTAGTTGTGTTGAACATAGGGAAGACTCTCATTCCTTGTATGTGGATGCTTAGAGTTATACATGCGTAGGATGTGCATAATCATTCAATTGACGAACTCTGTTTGGCCATCGGCTTGAGGGTGGAAGGAAATGGATTTAGTGAGCTTGGTGTCCAACAGTGACCAGATACTTGACCAAAATGTGTTGAGGAACCTGTTGTCCTGATCAGAGATGATGGTATGTGGTATCCCAAAATGGACCCACACTCATTCAAAGAAGATCTTGGCAGTATCTTCCATTGTGATGCTCTTCTTGCAGGCTGTGAGAATGGACATCTTCGAAAACTGATCAACCACCACAAATATGCAATCATTTCCTTTCTAGGTGGATGGAAGGCCAGACATGTAATCCATCGAGATGGATTCCCAAGGCCTGTCTGGAGTAGGAAGAGGGGTGTATAAGCCTTGATTCTTGATGGTTGGCTTGGAAATGGCTAAGGAAGTGCAAGATTTGATATACTTGTTGACATCTCGTTGAATTTTTGGCCAATAAAAATGTTTTTGTAGGACAACCACAGTTTTATCCACGCTAAAATGTCTTTCCATCCGACTGTAGTGAGACTCACAAATACGCTTTGCACGCTTGCTTGCAGGAACATAGAGATGACCTAGATGGCATAACAGTTCATCCTGAATGTGAAAATTGGTGACATTCGTGCTTGTACCCAAGAGCCGATAGTAGGTGGTGAAGTCCAGATCTTGCTGATAAATTTGGAGCCACTCAGATGCCTCATGCCCATAGGAATGGAGCATGGTGGTGAGTGCAGCCACAGGAGGTCGACTGAGGCAATCATCGACACGATTGTTTCTCCCTATATTATACTTGATGTTGATATGGAACTGTTGCAGGTACGTGGACCACTTATGATGGCATTCATTCTGCAACTTCCCCTGTGTCTGTATGAACTGCAGAGGCTTGTGATCAATGTGGATGATTTTCTCCTTTCCCATAATGTAATGTTTCCATTAACGATAGTTTTGTACAATGGAATACATTTCCTTGTCATAGGTGGGGTATTTCCAGGAAGTATCTGAGAGTGTATCACTATGGTATGCTATCGGATGATCATGTTGAGTGAGAACTGCACCTACAACATAGTCATATGCATAAGTATCAATGTCAAATGGTTGTTGCAGATTAGGTAGGGAGAGTACTGGAGCTAAGCACAAGCGATTCTTTAGATCATCGAATACTCATTGTTGTGACTTACCCCATGTGAACGTTTCCTACCACTTCCCTTGGTCTCTTGGACGAGGACCCATGCAATATGGAAGAATCCCAACATGAACCATTGGTAGAAGTTGGAAAGTCCCAAGAAGCTTCAAATATCAGTTAGTTTGGTCGGGGCTAGCTAGTCATAGATGAATTGGATCTTATCTTGATCCACATGTAACCCATGCTCATCAACAATATAGATCAATTATTGGACCCTGTTCATGCCAAAGGATCATTTTTCCAAGTTGGCATATAACTTATGTTGTTGTAAAGTGCTCAAAACCTATTGAATATGTTGCATGTGCTTCTCCCAAGTTTTGTTGAAGATGAGGATGTCATCCAAATATACCACCACAAAATAGTTGGTGAACGGTCTCAATACATCATCCATCAACCTCATGAAAGTGGTTGGTGCATTTGTTAAGTCAAACAACATGACCAACCATTTGAAGAGACCTTGTTTAGATTTGAAAGTTGTCTTCCATACATCAGTTGGTTCGATGGGAACTTGGTGGTAGCCATACTTTAGGTCAATATTGATGAAGAAATTTCCCCCCTTGAGTTGGTCAAGAAGGTCATCAATTCGGGGAATTGGGTACCGGTTCCTAACTGTGAATTTGTTTAATGCATTGTTATCAATGCAGAGCCACTATGCCCTGTCTTTCTTATGCACTAGTATAATTGGGATTCCACAAAGGGCGCAGTTGGGTCTGATGTGCCCCTTTTAAAGTAGCTCTTAGATCTGACACTTAATTTCGTCATTTTCCATCAGCGAGTGACGATATATTGGTCCATTAGGCAGAGGTGTACCAGGGGTTAGATCAATTGTATGTTTGACTTAGTAGTGCCTCGATACCCCAGTGGGGGAGGAGAATATGTCTATGTAATATTCCACAATCCCATCCACTTGTTTATGCTACAAAGAGAGGCTCTGTGTAGAGGCCACAGATGTGGCAGAAACCTTCTGCTTATTGTGAGCACGGATCACAAAGAAGATGAACTTCCTGATCTGTGAAATGACCTTGCTACATTTCTTATTAGATATTAAAGAAATAGCGGTAGGCGATGCTACCTCCGATATCCTGTACAATTGTCTACCCAAAGTAGTAATAACATTGTGGGGTATAGACTCATACACAACATGTCTCTTCGAAAAATATGGTTGTCCTAAAATAACATCACAAACTTCAAGGGGAGAAATATCACAAAATACCTCATCTTTGAAGGGCTTGATGTTGTAGGGAGGACAACATTGTTGGTTGATGCGAAGATCTCTTCCTTGGCGAAGCCAACTGATGGTGTAGGGATATGGGTGTGGTGTCATTGGCAGGTCCAATCGCTTGATGATCTCTACTAAGATCGGGTTCTTCTGACTGCCGCTATCGACATTAAAATGAACCATAGCCCCATTTACCCACATCTATGAGTGAAAGAGGCATTCCCCTTCCTCTGGTTCTTCTGGTTCACTTGGTTGGACTTTGATGGTAGTGATAGTTGCACTAGGTTAGGCATCGATAATCTTCTTCCCTCCTTATGGATTTGATTCAGAGTCAATCTTTCTCTGACTTGGAATATTTCATCTCGACCACCAGTGACTTCCTGGGGTGACATTCTTTGATTTTGTGCCAAGGGATTTTATGTTATTCACACCATTTTATCATGTCCTTATTCGATTTCTCATTACTCTTCTTGTGTTGTGTCTTGGACTGGTTGTCTTGAGATTGGCAATATTTTCTCTATCTCTTGTTTTGTGGGTTGGGGCTGCCTTTTCCCTGCTTCGGTTGTGAGGCATTTGCAGATCCAACTCTTGCCTCTTCTACTTAAATTTATGCTCGATCTTGACAACATATTTATAAGTCGTACCCAATGATGCGATGTCTAGAAACTCCATTTATATTTGAATGTATCTATGCATAAAAATGTGGTATTTGATAACCATATGTCATTCAGAGTCTTTGATACCCAATTTAGTGCACAGTGTATGGAAAATATTGGTGAACTCTGGTATTGTCTAGTCCCTTTCTTGACGTAGGGTGGTCCATCTTATGTACTAGTCCTCGTAGCTTCCAAAAGGGTAGTATTGTTTTTTAATGGAATCCATGAAGGAATCCCATTTGGTGGAAACCACAAATATTGTAGATTCCTCTATGGCCCTTTGCTCAGAGTAAGTATCCCACCAGTCCTTAACATGGGGGACGGCCTTAAGGAGTGAAAAATTAGTATTTTCCCTATCAGAGAAATTATGGACCAGAAAATACCCTTCGAGTAGATTCAACCATTTGTCTACAAAATCCACATCTATTAGTCCTTCAAATAAAGGAATATAAAAATTTACATGTACCTTGAAGGGGGTTGCATGGCCGCTTGATGAAGATGTGTCTCATGTGGGTAGCCGTTGAAATATCTATGCAAATTTGTCCATCATTTTATTCCTTTGTCATGCAAGGGATTCCTTGAGCAACATTTTAAAAGGATCTCCTGCTCCATCATCTTTATTTTTGTCCCCCCACAGGTTTTTTTTTAGCTCGATGTGACCGGTATTGCGAAGGCTCGACTGGTTCGAGTCCCAACTTATTGTACCTAGATCTTGTCGGGGGCATTCGTGAAGAAAAATAAATGAAGAGAAGACCTCTATGATACCACTGATCCAGATTTATGAGCGGAACGAAATGAATAATAGACTAAATACAATAACATAGAGATACAAAGAACAACAACATATATCTAGTGAACAATAACTTCTATTGAATAAATAAAATAGGTTGAAACTGTAAAACTATAGAACTGAAAACAAATTGTTCGAATGGTGGTATCTATCTCTGCGAAGAGTTGTGGACACCATGTGCATCCTTCTGAGAAGAATGATTACAATGAGGCTCCAGAGGCGTTTTTAACATTACTCATGAATTACAAAACCATAGACATCCAAAAACCTAACCCTAGGAGATGGAACACCAAAAGTTATGTGGGCCTCGATGGGTAAGTTGGTACCTCAACTTCCCGGGTTCATAAATTTTTCATATGACCTATGTTTTAGGCCTAATAGCCCATTGGAAAGGTCTTTTCAGAAAATATACAATATGTTGTCTAACTCTGACTTTTTCAACAATTTAACTATGGAAAGCCAAAAAACCACTGTTTTGGGCCCCAAAATGGCACTGGAAGTACAAAAAGATGTATTGACATGAAAACTTCCAAAATAAGCCAGTTGGATTAGGTGGACGGCCACCAATCTCCACGTGGAACCTGTGTAGGGATTCATACAGCCCAAAAAGTGTAGAACCCACAATTACATATAATTACAAAATAACGTATTGAACTAAAAACTATCAAGAGGAGCCAGATGGAATAGGTGGGTGGCCACCAATATCCACCTGGATCAGTATACCTCTATTACCAACATATCCCTGAATGGTTTGAGGAGGCAAGTTGCAACTTGAAATAAAACTCTAACTGATCCTTGGGTATATGAATCATTGTTTTCATTGGATCCAGGGCACCGGGTTTCAGCTAGTGGGGGCCCTCCACTGCCCTTTTGTTTCCCAAAAATAATTTTTTGGAGGATATTAAGGACTAGGGTTTTGCTCAATGAGGCAGAGTGCAGTTTCCGATCAAGAGGTCAATTTTCAAGAACATTATGTTGGGAGATTGAGGGTAGCATGGTCGCATGGACCTTGGCCAAAGAACATGCAGGAGCTTATGGAACGCTGTTATGCTACTCATTTTGTATTTTATGCCTCCATACCAAATTTCCAACATGTCCCTAAATGGCTTGAGGAGACGAGTTACAACTCGTGATAAAACTCTAATCGGGCCTCGGATGGAAAAACCATCGATTTCGTTGGATCTAGGGTACTGGTTTTTATCTAGTGGGCCCCTCCATTGTCATTTCATTTCTTGAAAAAGAATTTGTTAGAGAATCTCTAGGATTAGGGTTTTTCTCAATGAGGCATAGTGTAATTTCTGAACAAGAGGTCGATTTTCAAGAACATTATGTCAAGAAATTTTGGGTAGCATGGTCGTGTGGGCCTTAGCCAAAAAACAATTCGAGGTATTACAAAAATCTGTTATGCTACTCGGTTTGGATTTTATGTCCCCGGACCAAATTGTCAACATGTCCCTGAATGACTTAAGGAGGAAAGTTGAAACCCATGATAAAACTCTAATCAAGACTTGGATGAGAGAACCATCAGTTGCATTAGTTCTGAGGCACCTGTTTTTAGCTAATGGGTTCCCTCCACTGTCATTATAATTCCTAAAAAATCATTTGTTAGAGTATCTTCGTGTTGACGTGATATTTCCCATGTGACTTTGGGTCAAGTCAAAATAGATCAAGACCGGATTGAGAAGACCAAAATCTTCCCTCATAAACAAATAATAAAATTGAAAGATAACTAATTTTTACTAGGATATTATAGAGTAGAAAAAGGCAGGAGGAAGTGTGCACCTTAAGCTCTTCATTCGATGTTGATCCCTGCTCCTTCTTTTCTAAGTCCTCTTGATCTCTGTTGGGACAAGCCTGCAATTTTTTTTAAGACAAATGATACAATGAGGTAGTTACGTAATCAAGTAGCATATGTGTCAAGTATTATATCCAAATAAAATATAAATAATGATGACATACAATATTGCAATGAACACGAAATTGGAGGGAAAGAAAACTCTTCTATTAACACCAAATATCAAAGTTAGTTTGGCACTTCTTTGGATCCAACTTCTTGGGTTCCTCCAAATATACTTCAAGCATCTACTAAGCTATGAAAATATTCCTTGGATATCCCAATAAGGATAAGGAGACACCTTATGACTATATAAGAAGGAAGAAATAATGGAAAATGAGTTTCCAGGTTTGGGGATGATACTCAGAGGAAAATTGAATAGGGAAGCTTGCTATATCTCAATAGCATAACCTTGCACCAAAATAATTTTTTGTCCTAGACCTCAATGGTGCTTTTATTTCTTACCCAAGGGGTTAGGGAAGTTGGAATCTGTTTTGTATGGGCATGGGGATGTTGGGAAACGAGACCAAATGAAAAAACCACCTAAAAACTCAGAAATATTTTATTTTTAATTATTTTTAGGGGATTTGTGGGTGTTACGCCAAGAAGTCATGGATGTCCAAACTTTTCATCAAAGGAGACTGTGGATATATGGAAAATACATTCTTTTTAGATGATTTGCATTAGGCAAGTTGGGAATTTGTCTAGAAATCCAAGGGAAAGGTTTAGGCCATGGAAGAAATGCATAGGTGTGGAATTTTGTGCTATAACAGATGCCCCCTAATGTCTGAGGTTAGAAGTGAAAAATGATGGCCGAAATATAATTTAAAATATGAGAAGCGAGGATTCATTGAAGTAAATCTGTGAAGTTCCTTGAACAATTGATCCAAGAACAACAACCATCAGCATACATCAAGTAAGAGTATTCTCTTCCCAAGTTAGGAATACCCATGCTTATAAGCATGGCCACCAAATCAAGTACATTGCAAATCCATGGTATATGTGAAATATAGCTATAATACATGGCCACAAACAATACAAAGTGGATCCATGTGATATAAATGAAGTAGAAAGCATGACCATGAAACATACACAGTGGATCCATTTCAAAATAGATACTAGCCACGAAGAGATACACAGTGGAGCTATGTCTCAAAATCAATAACAGAGGATATATGGTACCAATGGAGAAAACAAGTTGATCCTCTACATGTACCAATGTTTGTGAGGTGGAGCCATATGGGTTGGGAAGAAGCATAAAATATTTGATGCTCGTATTTCACCCGAGATCCTCACAACGATCTGTCGTGGTACATGTCTACACTATGTGAATACATGAATCAAAGTCAAACATAATGAGACATCATTTGATTACCAGTCATTGATGTATACCATTAACAAATGTGAGACAAACCACCAATGATGATAATGGGATTCAAGGTACCATGGTACAATCTAACAAGTGTGAATAAATAATTTGATGTAGAACAACTGGTATAATCTATCGATTAGGGGACGTTGATGTATTCCCATTGTAAAAAAAAAAGAAAGCCTTCCACTGATGACTGCAAGCCCTTGGGTACCAAATATGACTCTAGATCCCTATCCCAGAGAAATATGTGTCGAATCCGATGGGAATAGATCTTATAGAAGGAAGGCATTAAGGAATCCATCATCATCCAACATGAAGGGTGGAAGAAGGCCAAATATTTGAAAGAAATCGAACGAAGAGATGGATATGTTGGCCCTTGGTTATGGAAGGAAGTGAAGATCAAGGAAGAAAAGGTGAAAAACAAACTGCGCGGAAGACACAGTGATTTTTATTGGGTCGAAGTGAGCAAAAGAGAAAAAAAGACAGAGCGTAGTCCGAGAAACAAAGTCATTGAATGAGGATATCAAGGATGACAGATCAACAAGGAAGAAGGATTGTGGACAACTTAGTAAGTGGAAAAATCCACCATCAGATGCTTTGGAGCACCGCACAAGAAGGAAGGAAAGACAGGCTGGCGAAGCCCTGAAAATGTGGGTCAAGTTGACCTAGGGTTTTAGACACCTAGGGCTTTGGTATCTAGAGTTTTGAAACCTAGGTTTCGGCCTAAGGATGTCAGTGAGCTATTGTAATATATAAATAAAGGTCAAGAGGACCTGGGTTGGGTTGTTGTCATTGCTTCTAGTATTGATCTACTTGTATTGTTGATGTGAGTGATTGTTATCCTACGAGAGACAAGTGCTAAGTGAAGAGCCTTCTGGTATTGTAAGATATTCAGATGGGTGCGAAGATCAAGTCCTGCAACTGGGCGCGTAGGAAGGGGAGAGATAGAGAGAAGAGAGAAGATTTGTTGGTTAAGAGCACAGATCAGAACTGTATGCTTCCATCTTAATATATCATAAAGCACAGTTTTGTGGATGTAGCCCTAGAGAGAGGGTGAACCACATATATCTGTCTTATGTGTGTGATTGATGCTTTGTTATTTTTCCTTTATATACTGTGATTGCATTACCATGTTGGATCTGATAAATAGATGGGAAGAGTAGATCTAAGATGATAAGTGACATATGAATGATGTGTTGTTATTGTATTAGATCCACTTGATATTCCCTTTGGTTGTATACATATCTATCCTACAACCCTCCCATAGCTACTTCGGGTGAGACTACATCTGCTTCGCAGGTGTAGCTAAAACGACCAGTATTTAGGGATTGTTGGTGCACTCTTGGAGCTAAACCCTGGTTCTACCCCTGTGCCAACAAATGGTTCCGTTGCTAGGACAAGAATCTTATTGAGGGAATGTCTATTGATTAAGGTTGGTTTTCATTGATGTCAACCCTTGAAGAAATCCCCATAGAACAAAGGTTTGGGTAATGGACCCAATATTGTTTGATGTAAATATGACTCATTATTATTTTTTCATGGTTGATAAGAAGTAAATATGGATGAATTCCAAAGTGGTCCCCTTATGGTAAAATCCCTCATGGGAAGACACTTTGTGGAGTAATATAACCCATGCTTAATTATGGAATAATGAGATGAAGGAAATTGAATTTGTCAGGGAAAATATCCTAGATGGATAGTTCTTGTCATGTCATTTCCAATGGTATGTGGAACGTCACATAATTCCTCACGGTTAGAGAGTTATGGCCATGAAGGAAAGTGAATTTGTCAGGGAAAATATCCTAGATAGATAGTTCTTGTCATGTCATTTCCAATGGTATGTGGAACGTCACATAATTCCTCACGGTTAGAGAGTTATGGCCATGAGAAGTTGGAGACCCAGGGTTTGGGTAATGGACCCAAGTTTGTTTGATAGGTAATGGTATGAGTTATGATATATTTTCAGATAATACTATTCTATATGGATATTACATGTCATGCCATTTATTGTGGTATGTAGAACGTCACATAACTCCTAACGGTTTGAGAGTTATGGCCTTACGAAGTTGGAGGACCCTCATATGTCATCTAGAAGCCCCAAAAGGTCAAAGTAGTCAAAGTGGTTTAAGAGATTTTAAAAGGTAAATAATAAAGT
>SNQJ01S0005753.1:166933-189244 GCA_010110895.2 Picea sitchensis
TGCAAAAATAGGCATCACCTAGGTGAGTGCTACTACATGTAGAAGTATGTCTAGATACCCACAAACTTGTATTGTACATTTTTCAAAATAGTGGGGCATGATGATCAGTATTGTAGATCTTATGATCTCATGCATGAAAGGTCTAGAGACATATACAAAATTCAAGGTGAAGTACAACAAGAGGGAAACACTCCACAGTACAACTCTCCGAGGAGAGGAAATTTCACTCCTCGCGGTGGCTACAGAGGAAGAGGATGAGGAGGAAGTATGGGCCAAGGCCGAGGACAAATAATCTATTACAATTGTGCGCATCTAGGACATTTAACAAGGGATTGTTAGAATCCCTACACAAACTATAGTTACTGTAACTCCTTCGAGCATGACATAGAAGAATTCCTTGTGTTGGTGGCTAAACTTCAGGGAAAACAAGGACCAAGACAGAATCCACAAGTACAACTAATATATGTTGAACCTCACAGAGAAGACCCTAGAGTCGTTGTTATTACTCGAGGATACACTGCTATAGGATAAGACAGAGCAACCCAAGGAAGGACTGAAAATGACCACGGAGTAAGGAAATCTACAGAAAAGACCCCAACATTCGATGCTAAGAAAGAAGGGCAGATATTCGAGGAGGAAAGGAAAGAGTTCAAAGGATATCAAGGATATTCATCAAAGAGACAACTAGAAATCAAATAATACGGTATGCCTCAGGTGTTTGATCCATCTACATCACCAACAGAAGGGAAAGAGGTAATAAAACTCATGGAATTCTTGCACACTTATGTTAATTTGATTCAATATAAAGGCGTTGTACAAGAATTACAAGACTTAATCAAGCAGTATGAACTAGGAAAAATAGACCCCTTGTTGAATAGAGCAGTGCACCAAATTGGAAAAAGGAGAAGGACAAATAAAGAATTACACTTGAATGCTTAGATAGGAGAGTATGATATAGACTATGTGATCCTTGACTTAGGGTTAGAAGTCAATGTCAAGATGAAGCAGACTTGAGCATTGATGGGAAAACCCAAGCTGATGTATTCCCTTATCAGGCTTCGCATGGCTAATCAGCAAGTTGTCAGCGCATTTGGACGATTAGAGAATGTCCCAGTGGACATAAATGGAGTAATAACCTTTGCATATTTTGAGGTAATTGAAATTGTTGATGATAGTTTCCCTTACCCTACGTTGTTAGGAATTGATTGGGCCTTCAACAATTCCATTGTTGTTGATTTAAAGAAAAGACGCATGACATTTAATAAAGTTGGCCTTAGGGTCGTTGCACCTTTAGATCTAGATGAAGGTCCATGATACAAAGAACCTATCAAAGAAGAAGACCATGCATTTGAATTGGAAAACATCTAAAAATTAACGGCCAGACAATAGGATTATATCAACCCTACAGGTGACGAAAATCTGAGCTGGCAAAGTGACAGTGCATGTTCATCTGATTCATAGGAAGCGTTGGATAACTGGAAAAATCAGATGTATGAAGTATCTACAAGAAGATGTGCTAGGCTAACCATAGAAGTTCGTTGGATTGGCACAATAGTGAGTAATCTACCCACATTTGATGGACTGAACCCCTTAGAAAACTTCTTGTCAGAATTTGAGACAAGTGTACCAACACAACAGAGGCTGTTGGCAATGGATGAGGCCATAAAATCCACACCAGCGATATGGTGGGGGGCACATAAAATCAATATTACAGACTGGACACAATGCCGAACTCTGATGACAACACGGTTCTCAGCACAAGAAGGAATTTGTGATGCACGGTACACAGGTCGAAGCTTCCCAAAGGACCATGTACAAAGATGTGAAGAGGCATGGAGTGACATTCCTAGAGAACAATGGGTACACAGATTCTTCAATATGTAGGATACCACCCCGATTAACTAGTACCTTCAAGAAGAGTTGTGCCTTGTCACTTCAGAATGGGAAGGTATGATCTAGAATTTTATAACCACCTTTTTGTTTGACAATGAATTTCCTTCTGTAGATCAAGCACTACAGATGGTGAGACATAAATTATTTAAGGAGGCATCTGGTCTCCCCTTGGAGCAAGAAGTGGATGAATGGACTGTGCCCCTCCAAAAATTGCAGATGTGCTACAACATCAATGCTGACGAAGAAAATGATCCAAGGAAGGTGAATATCACAGAAATAGAAGGTCAAAGAGATGTGGAAGGTCCAAGAGTGGAATTTCCATTCATTGGACAGTCGATAAAGATAAAGAAAGTCAATATCAGGACAAAGGATACACTGAAGCTTTCCAATGCTAGAGATTACTGGGATGCTGCTACCATCGAAAAAATCACAGAATTATTGCATGAATATCAGAACTTGTTCCTGACCAAGTTCACTGATATGAAGGGAATCAAAGGACCTATGGGAGAAATGAGAATCCCTTTGAAACCATACGCGAAGACAGTCAAGCAAATACCCTACAGATTGAAACCAAAATATAAGGAAAAAGTGAAGATTGAGCTCGACAGAATGCTGGAAGTAGGGATTATTGAACCTGTCGAAGAGTTGGAGTGGATCAGTCCCATGGTAGTGAAAGATAAGAAGACGAATGAGATCAGGATTTGTGTAGATCTTAGGAAGCTGAATGATGCTTGTCTACATGACCCCTTCCCTACACCTTTCACAGATGAAGTGCTCGATAATGTGGGAGGCCAAGAAGTATACTCTTTTATAGATGGGTTTTCAGGATACCATCAGATCCGTATCACCAAGGAGGATTTTCATAAGACTACATTTTCCACAGAGTGGGGATCCTACCAATAAAAAGTAATGCCATTTGGACTGAAGAATGCCCCAACCATCTTTTCCAGGGTGGTGGTCGAAGAATTCAAAGAATTTTTGCATAAGTTTTTAGAAGCATACTTTGATGACTGGACTATTTTTAGTTTCTTGGAAAATCATATCGAATGTCTAAGGCTAATGCTGGATAAATGCAGGCAATGTCAAATTGATTTGAATTTGAATAAGTGCATCTTCTTCTCACCATTTGGAGTATTATTAGGTCATATTGTATGCAAGCAATGATTATTGGTGGATCCATCCAAAATTGCAATTATAGTTGATTTACCACCACCTACATCAGTCAAAAAACTGCGCACTGCGCTAGGACATACTGGCTATTACAGGGAATTTATCAAAGGATATGCTCATATTACTGTGCCAATGGAGAGATTATTAAAATAAAACTGTCAGTTTGGGTGGATAGACGAATGCCAACAGAGCTTTGACACACTGAAACAAAAGATGGTCACTGTGCCTATTCTAGTCTTTCCCAATTGGAGCAAGGAATTTCATGTGCATGTGGATGCATATTCTATTGCATTAGGAGCAATACTAGCACAACCTGGAGGAGTGGACATTGATCATCCATTATCATTTTCCAGCAGAAAGCTCTCCACAGCTGAAATCAATTACACTACTACAGAGAGAGAGGGACTAACCATGGTGTATGCATTGCAAAAATTCCACCACTACTTGTTGGGAGGACACTTTAAAATGTTTACTGACCATTCCATGCTGAAATACCTAGTCAACAATCCAGTGTTGGGGGGAATAATATGCAGATGGCTTCTCCTGTTTTAAGAATATGATTTTGATATCATAGTTAAGCCAGGAAGAATGAATAAGGGCCCATACCACCTGTCAAGGTTGGAGCATGGTGAAGAAACTACCAGTTTGGAGGACACACTACCAGATGCAAAGTTTCTCACCATTAGAAAGATTGATGACCACTTCACAGACATAGTTCAGTTCCTGTCAATAGGAATAACTCCATCCAAATACACAATTCCACAGAAGAAACAACTAGTGGTGCGCGTTGCAGATTTTTCACTGATAGCTGGTCAGCCATATAAAATGGGACCTGACGAGATCCTAAGAAGATGTTTGATGGAGGCAGAACACCTTATGATCCTCGAAGAATCTCATGAAGGCATTGTAGGAGGACATTATGCAGGAAAAGAAACTGCGCAAAAGGTTCTGTGAGTTGGCCTTTGGTGGCCTACATTACACAGAGATGCTAAAAAATATGCCAGAGCATGTGATGTATGCCAGCGAGTTGGAAAACCATCTCAAGGAGATGAGATTCCATTAGCACCGCAGTTGACCCTACAAGCATTTGAAAAATGGGCCATTGACTTCGTGGGACCTATAAACCCACCAAGAAAGAACATAGGAGAAAGGTATATTATCACTGTGACAGAATACCTAACTATATGGGCCGAAGAAAGAGTAGTCAAGGAATATAGGGCAGCTACACCTACGCGTTTTATATTTGATGAAATAATAACCAGGTTTGGATGCCCTAAGGTCCTTATGAGTGATCAAGGTACACACTTCATCAATAAGATAGTTGAAGCCATGACTGAATAATTTGCAATCCACCATCAGAAGAGTACACCTTATCATCCACAAGAAAATAGAACGGTTGAAGAATTCAACAAGATCTTGGAGATATCATTGACAAAGATTTGCAGTGTGAACATGGATGACTGGGATTTAAAAGTACCAGCAGTACTCTGGGCTTATAGAATCACTTGCAAGAAATTAACAATGCAGACCCCTTTCAAGTTGGTTTATGGTCTTGAAGTTGTTGTCCCAATGGAGTACTTGGTACCAAGCTTAAGAATTGATGCATTTACAAACATGGATGATACTGGTGCCATTCATGAAAGGCTATCACAGTTGATTGAACTAGAAGAAGACAGATTCATTGCAGGCTTTCATCAGCAAATTTATAAGGAACGAGAAAACGCCTATCATGACAGACACATCAAGAATAAGATATTCAAGAAAGGTGATTTAGTCCTGCTATATGACAGTAAGTTTATCAAACACCCTGGGAAGTTTAGAATGGATTGGCTCATACCATATGAGATTTCCTATGTTACAGAAGGAGGAGCTGCGCAGCTGAAGACATTGAAAGGAGATTGGAAGGAAGGTTTGGTGAATGGGAGTCGGCTGAAGTTGTACTATGACAACCAATCACCTCACATATCTCAGTAGAATCAAGAAGACAAGGGTCCAGGTACTAGGTGCAGTTGAAACTGGGTACCAAACATAGAAAAGACAGTGTGCACAAGGATGGAAAGGAGGCATAAAGAAGAAAGCAAGGGTTGCACTCCGCAGTCAAAATTCGATGAAAAACAAGAGGATCATATCTCAAGTGCTTCAGGACGAGTCACGGGTGATTTTTGGGGGCATGTTGGCCTTGGTTTATGGAAGGAAGTGAAGAATGAGGAAGAAAAGGGAAGAAGCGAGCTTCATGGGAGACACAGTGATTGTCACTAGGTCAAAGCGAGAAAAAGAATAGAAAAGATGGAGCGAAGTGTGGAAAATAAATCCGTTGGATGAGGATATTGAGGATGACAGATCAGCAAGGGAGAGGGATCAAGGATGACTCAGAAAGTGGGAAAATCTACCATTGGATGCTTTGGAACACCGTGCGAGAAGGAAGGAAAGATAGGCTGGTGAAGCCCAGAAAAAGAGGGTCAATTTGACCTAGGGTTTCAGACACCTAGGGTTTTTGTATTTAGGGTTTTGACACCTAGGTTTCGGCCTAAGGTTTTCGGTGAGGTATTGTAATGTATAAATAAAGGCCAAGAGAACCTGGGTCGGGTTGGTCATTGAGTATTGGTATGATATTGTTGTTGATCTAGCTCAATTATTGTGTGAGAGATTATCGTATTGGGGGAGAGAAGTGCTAAGAGAGAGAGCATTTTGGTATTGTAATATCTTTAGCTATGTGTGAAGATCAAGTCTTGCAGCTAGGTGTGCAGGAAGGGGAGAGAAAGAGAGAGAAGAAAGAAAGTCTTCTAGTTGAGAGCGTAGACGAGAACTGTATGCTTTTCCTTAATAAACCATAAGCACAGTTATGTGGACGTAGCCCTAGAGAGAGGGTGAACCACGTATACCTTGCGTTGTGGATGTGTGATTGATTCTTTGATCTCTGTTTCCATTGTATTATTTTTTGCATTGTTGTGTTAGATCAAATCTATAGCTGTGAAGGAAAGATATAGCTAGTTTAATGATAGATGCATGTTATGTTGTTGTTTCAATAAGAACCACTTGATATTCCCCTGGTTGTAGACATCTTTGTCCTGCAACACCCTCATAGCTTCTTCGGGTGAGACTGCATCTACTTCGCAGGTGCTACCGAAAGGGCCAGTAGCTAGGATTTGTTGGTGCGCTCTTGGAGCTAAACCCTAGGTCTGCCCCTGTGCCAACAAGTTTCCCCGTTGTTAACAAATGTTGGCATAGCCTCAGACCACTTGGTGAAATATTTTACAACCACGATAATGTAACGATGCCCCATAGACAAAATTGGGTGGAATGTCATAAAATATACCCCCCACTTGGTGAAAGGGCCAATAGTAATACCGGGAAACATGGGAGCAAGATGTGTGTGAATTTTCTTCGTGAATATTTGACAAGTGTGACATTTATTGATGGCCTCAATACAATCATTGAATATCATGGGGCAAAAATACCTAGCGTGCAAAATATTTTGGGTTGTCGCCAACCCAGATAGGTGACCACCACATGCTCCTCTATGGTAGTCATTTAACACAACCTGTGCTTCTTCAATAGTCAAAAAGTGACAAATAATCAAATCCACCCCATGATGATACACCTTGTCTGTGATAATGAATTAGTTTTTGTCCATGTGATGAATTCATTGTTGCTTGTCTCATGAAAATTTTGTAGGGAAATTCAAAGTCTGGAGATATATAATAATATCCGCATACTACAAATCAGATGAAGAGATGAGGAATATAGGCTCATCCAGAAATGATTCTGTCATTTCAGTTTCCTCATTCCCAACTAGGAACTCCAACATTAACTCGATGAAGATTAAATAATTCTTGGATTTCATGGATGCAAAATCCAAATCAAACTCTTGAAGCACAACAATCCATTTGTTTTACTTCCCGCCAATAATTTTCCTAGTAAAAACATATTGGAAAGGATTAAAAGTGGCAATAATGGTTGTCTTACGTGACAGAATATAGTGTCGAAGTCGCTGGACAACATGAAATGTTTTCAGTGTCATCTTTTCAACTTGTGAATACTTGAGTTTAGGACCCATCAATGTGTGTCTTAAATAATAGATGACTTGCTCTTGAATTTCATCATCTTCCTGAACAAGAACCATGTCAATCGAGGATTCGACTGCTTCCAAATATATCAAGAAATATATATTGTAGTCGAGGGAACTAAAAAAAGGAGTTGAAATCAAGGCTTTCTTTAATGCATCCAATGAACATTGTGTGGCTTCATCCTAGTAAAATGGGACCCCTTTCTTTAAAAGGTGCATAAAGCCTTTCATAATGTTGGCATAGTTCGACATGAATCATTGGAGAAAAAATGCCTTTCCCTGTAGGCTCTAAGGTTGTCTAATCATATGCAGGCGAGGAAATTGAAGTATTTCCTCAACCTTTAAGGGTTTAACCATGATCCCCTTCATTGAAATGATGAATCCAAGAAGACGACTAGAGGTCATGCAAAATATACATTTGTATGGATTCAGTCGGATCGGATAGTAATGACATTGTTTAAAAACCAAGTGGAGGTGTAAAATATGTAGGGATCTTTCTTGTGAATGAGTTGTAAGATCATCTAATTATTACTACACTATATGCTTCAAGTCATGAAAAGAAGACATCATGGCCCATTGGAATGTAGCACCATCATTTTTAAGACCAAAGGGCATCTTCTTATAAGTGAAGGTTCCCTCGGGGAATATGAAGGTTTTCTTTTGTTGGCCCTTTGGATGAATCTCAATCTGGTTGTAACTGAAAAACCATCCATAAATGAAAATATTTCTCTCCCCGTGCACTCGTCTAAGATATGGTCGATGAATGGTGTCATAAATTTATCTTTGGGACAAGCCTTATTTAAGTCCTGAAAATCCATGCATCTACGAATTGTATCCCGCTTTTTATCAAATGGAACTGGGTTGGAAACCCATTTCGTCAAAGGAAGAGGGTAGATGGATCCTGCATTTAGTAGCTTTTCCACCTCTACTTTGATTTCCATTGCCTTCCTAGGGTTTACAAGTCTCAACTTTTTTCGAACCAGCTTTGCATTTTCGTAGGTTTGAATTTCATGTTGAACTATCCGAGGATTGATTCCGTGCATTTCCTCGTAAGACCATGCAAACATGTCTTGAAACTCTTTAAAAAGTGTCATGTACTAAGTGACCTCTTCTTGTGAGAATTATACTTATATGAACATATTTTCAACAACATCGAGATTCCTATAGATGTTGATCGAGATCATCTCTGATATATTATCCATATTTCTTCGGCGTAAACACCATGCCCAATTGAGGGATTGACTATCATATCAACACTTCTAATGATAGTTGACTTAAACTCTCCATTCTCTATGAAACTAAGTTCGGCGAGGAAATATGACCTATGATGCATATCCCCCCATGGATTTTCAGCTCCAACCATTGCCTCGATAATAGCTTCATCTGATGGCAAGACAGTGTCTAGACAGTCTTGGGAGCTTGAATATTTTTTAACCCAAACATGCTCGAGAAAAAGAGCATCCTCCTATGTGACCAAGAGAGTTTGATATGGGTTTTTTGTGTCCTATTGAATGTATTGATAATATACTTCAGCTACAGACAAGGGTTTGACCATCCCGACATGGACTCGACCTTCAACTAGACTAGACGGTGAGGGTAGCGTCCAAGGGTCATGCTTATAAGACATTCTAAATGAAGCGACCCTATTGATGGAATTCCTAGAACACTTCTTTTGGAATCTGACCAAAGTTGCTCGAACATACGAAATCAGTGTGGAAAAATCAAAATATCCCATGAGCGAAGGGTACATTCCACAACCGATACTTTCAGTTGTTTCCTAAGAGTTTTTGATCCAGGGGATGGTAGTCTGAGGGATAGATGTTGCATCATAAAGGTTGGATGCTACTTGATCAATGTTCACAATTATTCCCCCATGGGGAAAGCATATAATCCAAAATATTTTTGAGATGACAATCGTTGTGGCATATGTCCAACTTATTCCTAAAAACATATTATAGTCGAGCGTTGCATCGACTACTTCAACCTCCACACAAACCTATTTTTCCCCCAACATAACTGAACAAGAAGGAATAATACCATGAGTTTGAAATGATATCCCATCGAAGGAAGTCAATAGTGTAGGATCAAGGGTAAGCTCAGAAGAATCCATAGCTTTCCAACATGACAAAGACAATACACACATCGAAGCACCCTCATCATCAATGGCTCTCTTAACCAAAAGATCATTGCAAACAACATGAATATGGAAAGATACATGATATGGAAGGTGGGGCCTCACATCAGTAGCATCAAAATTCATCAAGATCTTACTGGAGGAATCAATATCTCCTATGGAAGACAACAACACAATGCATCGTGAGGGGAAATTTTGGAGCACATCCAAAGAGGACATTGCACAAGGCATCTGAGCCAAATCCTTGACAATCAAATAGTTGGGAGCATCTCTCGCATAGGTGTTATGCATTGTCCATTTATAGACACCCTTAGGTATGCATGACGTTGTCTCTTTGTCATGCTTCTCTATGTGGAGAGGGGCCTTATCTTTTGAAGATTTCTTACCCTTCTCGGTCAACTCTGAATTATCATAATTCTGAGATATGTTCGTCAAATCTACATCATTTGCCCTCAAATGGATAAGAATATTCACTAATCCTTGATATCCATCAAATGGAGGTACTGCACTTGAGGTGCCCTATTGTGGGTTGAAGTTGGAAGAACCACCCTATACATTTTTCCCTTATGGGAAGGGATTATTCAACACATCAGGTTTTTGTTGTTGATTCAACTTTATAATACATTGGGATTATTCCATCTATGGGAACTGATGTGTAAGGTGATCTTCATCACAAAGATTGCAAGGAAATTTCACCTTCCTTTTTTCATCCTTGCCCCCCTCAGCATTCTTATCTGATTTTTTGTTATTCCCCCCACTACCCTTCTTACCCTTTCCTTTTTTCTTCTCTTCAGGTTGTTTTGGACCATTCAAAGTATTCATTTTCACATAATATACTTCTTATTATTCGGTGGCAGGGGTGATCGAACCAAAGGCTGGACCAGTCGCAGGCTGCTAGATAGCAAGTTTTTGCATATGGCTTGTAGCTAGGTTTGCTAATTTCGTTTTAGAAGACCTTACAATTCCATCAACATCTAGGTTAGACTTTGTATTTTCCAAGTTGAGAGTATATCATGGCACATCTGACATAATATCATAGAGAATACTCGATTGATAGTAAATGAGCACTAGAGGTTGTGCCTGAAAGATCGCTTGTTATTCTAAAAACATCCTCGAAGTAGAAACATCCTTTGAAATGTACAGGAGTAGAGATTTCAGGAATCACTCAAGGACGAACTCATTTAGAACCATATCTTTAATCAACCTCTTCCTTCTCCTCCATTCTTGGATATGATCGAAAATGTGTGTGTCCTTATCTTTCTCAAAATTTGCTAGCAATTATGTATTGGCGTCGTACCAGACAAGGAGCTGGAAATGGTTTAGGAAAACCATGGATAAATCACCAAAATTTCAGTACTTCCCCCTTTCAATTTCAATTTACCACTCGGTAGTGCCTCTGGTAAGAGTACACTGGAAAAAACACAATCAAATCAAATCGTCGATAAGCAAGTTCGAAAAACACCACAAGTGGAACATTGTTACCCAGTCATGTGGATCCTCACCACTTTTACCTTCAAACTTGGGTATGCCTGAAGTTAGTTTGGTTGGGACTGTAGTCCAACTAGGGTCATGATGAATGGGATCATTCATCAACTTGGATAAGTCTGGAATATGTAGCATTGCCATAAATGGTAGATTGGGCTGTGTCATTAACTAATTGACACCCTAAAAGGAAGGTATTGGGTTTAAACTGGCACGAGGTTGCCAGAAAAAGTTTTTGGTTGAACCAGAGCTTGGGATAAAACCTTGTGGCCCCTAATTAAATGGAGAAAATCCTCCACCCATGTGGTTCCCGAGAGGAAAATTGGGTTTTCCCCCAACAAACACCCCATGGAAGGGAAAAAATATTGGCATGGAGGTAGGCTGACCAAGAAAGAGGTTTCCCACTTATGAAATCCATTTAGAGGGATTCCACTGGCCTTGGAGAGGGGTACTCCTCAATGTTTCTTCTAGTGAAGACAAAGTTCCTTTCCAGGGGACGGGTTGACCTTGGAAGGGGTTTCCCTTTGCCCACATTGTGGATGCGGTGAAAGGGTTACTCTTGAACCCATTGTAAAGTGTGAACGAGATCAATGTAGATGGAATACTAGCGGATTGAGATCCACTACCCATAGATGTGCCCCAATCCCATGTAGGATTAGTGTTGGAATATTGGAAAGGTCCACTTCTGACAAATGAGGTTAATGAAGGAATGTCACCTCGGTCCCAAGAAAAGTATTGGTAAGGAGATGGATTTCTCCCTAAACCAAAATTTGAAGACTGGGACACTAACTGAGAACTAACCAATGTGTTAAGTGCATCCATCAATGAAATTTGTATGAAAAGATGTTCTTTGTTGATGAAATGATACAGCTTCACTATATATTCGAGTCGGACTAACGACCGACAAGGAAATCTTGTTGGTTGATGTGGAGATGGAGGATTTAATTACACCTATCATTTGGTTTTACATACCAGGAGGAAATATTCCCCTGGTAACTATCACTGATGTGGGAGTTTCATGGGCTCCTAACCCTAACACTGGTGGAGTGTTTTCCACAATGGCCCAGTGGAGAGGGCTACTATCAGTGAGGTCCGATCTGGGAGGTGCAACTTGTACAATTGGTAATGGGAAAGTCCCATATAATGGAGGATTAAATTGCAGAGCGAACTCCTTAGCTCCAATATCCTCAACAATTACAACCTCTAGTTCTGAAACGTTAACTTTTGGAGGATCAATGTTTACGATCTTAGTCTCACCGACTAGTAGGAATTTTCTGGATGGATCAAGCCAATGCCTTTGTGGAGGCAGAGGAGAATTATTTATAACCTCTTCTTGGGGAAAGGCATTGAATTCTCCTCGATATTCAAGGTGGTTTATCAGCCACTTTGAGTGATCAACTTTTGGTGACAATATACTCAACTTCTTAAAGTCTAACTACGTTCACCAATCACACCCCTACAAATCCTTAAAATATAATACAAACACAAACAACTCTATCAATATTTTGACTCAAGTGGATTAAGTCTTGGGAACAAAATAACAACAAAGTGGGATCGAGACCTTCTGGATGGAGGCACAGGTTGATTAAGTCTCATGGGCCAACACACGAAGGTATGAGAAGTAGTTATCATGTCCCCCATAGATAAACCTTATCTGGTGCAAGTGTTCTCGCTTCGTGAGGCACCCTACAACATTACTAAAATGTGTGATGCAAAATTTGCCTTGAGTACTATGGAAAACCCTTGTAGTCACTTTTCGATGTACCTAGGAGAAGCAAAATTGGTTAACAGCTCTTAGTCGGTGCACAGAAGGTACATCCGATATTCGGTACTAAATGTGTGGGCAGGGTAACAAATCCTGAAGCCTCGAAAGAACTGCCTCTCACACAAGTATGGGAACAATCGAAACCCCCAATACATGATCTCTCCACTATGCTCAGTCAATATATGAAGGGGAATCTCCTTGGATATTTCTTATGTGACCTCGTGTTTAACTCCTATGTTAGAGGAGCTTCTAGACTAGACCCATACAACAACTGGATTCTTCACTCCCTATCCCAGACACCTACATTGGTTCAGTGGCCTTGGAGAAATTTACTCTCCAACCTATACAAAGGACCTAGCCTAAAATTGTTCGTTCACCCTAGAAAAATGAAAATTTCTAATGGATTTTATTAACCGTTCATTTTAATGGGCTATTCTTTACTCAAAAAGGGTGTGGATGCAACTTTGGTGATGTTCTGACTGGTTTCAAAAGCAATGCAAGATAAGAACACAATGCAATTTTCTCAAATGAAACAATGGATGCAACTATGCTTACAAATCAAACTCTTTTTATTTTCAATGAAAAAAAAACATTTTGAATGAAAGATTTAGGACACCTTGAAATGCACACTACAACTTTCTTTTCATAAACCTAAATGCAAACAAGAATGAAAAAATTGCATCACTTGATTCTTTTATTTTTCCATTAAAAGGCTACCACTACCAAAGTGTTATGGAAATGCAACTACCTGAATTCTAAATAACTAACTCTTTTATTGTACTGATGAGAGCCAAGGGTTAAAGAAAGGAGATGTAAGCACACAAGAATATTTTTGTTCTTTTTTGTTTACAAAAGAAATAAAAGACAAAAAATTGAAAATTACTTTTTGAAACAAGGAAAAGTAGGTATATTGACAGAAAGCGCTCAACCAAGAAACCATTGAAGACCCAATGAGACTGGATGTTAAACCAAACCAACAAGGTTGACCTCCCTATCAACCTGACAAACCTTATACAAAATAACTAAAGAAAAATCTTTGTTTTTCTATATCATAATTTTTTTCAGAACAAAGCAGAGCTAGAAAGGGACTCATTACACTAAAGGGAACTGACCAAACCAAACACCAAACCCATCAACATAAGAGAATTTTTACAAAAAACTCAACTTTAACAATGTTTCATGACTATGTGCAGTGCAAATCACAGATATCCGTGGGCTATAGAAGACAAAAACACGGATGTCTGCATTCTATAGAGATGCAACACATGAATGATATGGCAATTTCAGAAAATTAAAAATCCACTCTAGAGAAGAGGGCTTCTAGAACTTGAAAATAACTCCTGAGAAGCTAAATCTCTATGAAAAACCTAGAAAACACAACAAGGCAAGAAACAAGAAAGGGACCCTAAACAAGTTGACCCAAACTAGGAGAATCCCCATTATGGTCACCAATTCTATTGATGGGATATTTTCCCTATGACTTTGGGTCAAGTCACAACAGATCGAGACTGGATTGAGAAGACTGGAATATTCCCTCACAAACAAATAAGAAAATTGAAAGATAACTACTTTTCGCTAGGAGATAGAGAAGGGAGAGAGAGAAGGAGGAAGTGTGCACCTTAAACCCTTCATTCAATTTCGATCCTCAGTCCCACTTTTCAAAGTTCTCTTGATCTCCGCTGGAACAAGCATGAAAAATGAAATCAATACAAATGTTGCAACAAGGTACTTACGTAGTCAAGTATCATATGTGTATAGTATTATATCCAAAGAAAATATAAATAATGATGACATGCAATATTGCAATGAATAGGAAATTGGAGGGAAAATAACTCTTCTATTAAAACCAAATATCAAGTTAGTTACAACTTGACTCACTTATGGTATTGCTTCGGAACCAACTTTTGGGGTTCCTCCATAGATCCTTCAAGCATCTACTCAGCTGTGAGACTCTTCCTTGGATAGCCCAATAAGGATAAGGAGACACCTTATGACTATAATAAGGAAGAGATACTAGAAATGGAGTTTCTAAGTTGGGGGATGATACTGAGAGGAAAAAAGGAATAGGGAAGTGTTGGAGATACTTCACACACACCTAGGATTTATTTTTCCTAAGGTTTTCCCTATGTTTATTAGTCATTATTCAGTCTCCTATATTTTAGGGAGAATGCTCTCTTCAGTTTGATAAGTTGAGTGAAGTCTAGATGCCACATTGGGAATATCACCATGCAACATTGGGATCATCACCAGCTAATGTTCATTTTCCTTGGGATCATCACCATACTAGTGCATTACATGATTCCTTTATCTCCTCCTCACTTCACTCTATTTTAGTCAGTTAACTGAATACTGATAGACAAGTTAACTCATACTAGGTGGCAGTTCACTCCCGTAACTACCCGAGAGACTAGACTAGGTGGTAGTTTACTCCCGTAACTGTTGGTGTGTGTCTAGATCACTCTAGACCACCATTATGGCACATTTGTTTCTCCTCCAGTGAACATTGGTTGATTTATACATAGTATATCATGTGTAAATTATCATTCATTCAATTGGTTAATGAGAATTCTTCCATTCTTTCTTTCCTGCTTATGTTTTCTCATATTTTCTCTACAACCGTGTATGTCAATTCCTAGCTAGATATATTCTGTGCAGGTTCAACACATTTACATGTTATAAGAGTTTACAGACTGCTAGGGAAAAGACACAACATATTATTTTTGCAAGTACCAAAGATTGAGGACAGCAGAAAAATGGAATTTCCAAAAGAATTCATTCTTACACCGTACAATTTATTTGCATGGAAGGAGAAGATGACAAGGCATCTTTGAGGTAGAGGATTATACCAATTAACCATGAACACAGAGACATAACCAACATCAGCCATAGAAAAATCCAAGTATCTAAATTGAATGGATGAAGCGTTTGGAACAATTTGTGGTCTCATTTCTCCTGAACTCCTCTTTCACATATCCTCCTGTAAAACTCCCAATGAATCCAGGACCACCATGGAAGGGATTTTTTTCAAATAGGACAAGATGAGGGGACACATGCTCAAAGTGGAATTTCTCACATTGGATCCAAAAACCTTCGACAATCTCCAATATTTCTTTGCCAAATATAAGGATTTGTTGTCGCAACCCAAGGCTTGTAGGGTTGATAAATCTAAGGAGGAGAAACAAATGGTTCTCACCATTCTCTCCAAAATTGGTTCATAATAATCATTGTTTGTATCCACATTTCATCCAGTTAGGTTTTCCTCTGGATCTACCTAGACGATACCCTCTCTTGAGGCCTTTATCGAGTCTCTTACACAAGAGCAGAACAAACTCATCAATATGGGAAAAATCAAAGGCCCAAAGGCACATGCACTTACTATGAAAGATGGCAGTGGTCATCAATATAAAATATATAAAGACAAAGAAAAAAGTAAATCACATGCAAATACAAATAAGGAAGGGTACTCCAAACCATTCAACGATGCCTCTAGATCCAAAGGTGGAAAGGGAAGAAAAGGGGACAAATGCACTTACTTCCATAAAGGATTCCATCTAGAATCCGAATGTATGTAGAAACAGATAGATCTAATGACCCAAATGCTTCAAAAAAACAACTTTGGATATCATATCCCTGAGGGTGCCAAGAAGAAGAAGGCAGAAGATCAGAATCCCAAGAAAGGAAATTCTATCCATGCTTTGCTTGGTAGCACCTCCTTTCACGATGCTTGGATTGTATATTTAGGTGCATAACACCACATGGATGCCACAAAAGAAGTATATTCTTCATTGGATTCATGCAAAGATCCTCCTATTCTAATGGGGGACAAATATCCAATCAAGGTCACTGACAAAGGAAGAATTGAAATCACAAACAGAATCTTCCAGAAGGTGCTACACATTCCMAAACTTTCCGTAAATMTTCTCTTCRTGTATCAGATGACAAACTAYGACACTGGAAAGAGAGAAATATTCACTCTTGATGTAGTGKATTTTTGGGTATGTTTTATATTCTTTGCATGTGTGTGTGTGGGTGCTTCATATTCGACAATTGTGTCTGACGATTTTAGCGGATTTTTCTATTTTTAGTGGTTTTCTAAATTAATCCCGGATTAAGGGATTAGGGTTTTGGTAGCTACAGAATAACTAAAATATTTTATATATTGTATGGTGAATGGTGAAATCAATACAATAAAGAGTTGAAAGGTGTGGCACCAAGGAATGTTGGTTTTCTCTCAGTTAAGGGTTTCTAGCGTAAATCTTTGTGTATTATGTGTATGAGCCATTGATTAATTTTTGTTTTTCTTAAGAATTCGTATGCATTGCTTTAGTTCATAGGTTTAAAACTTACATGTGGTATCAGAGCTCATTTTTGGCTTTAGGGGGATGCCTTTTTTGCTGAGGGTTTCACTCGATCTTGATACATCAAGTTTATCTTGGTTCTGTGATAAATATGGGTTTAGTGGGAGATTTTGTCGTGGTGATTCAAGTGTATAAAGAGGAATGACGAGCTCTTCTAGATTCGAGATAGAGAAGTTCAATGGTAAAAACTTTGAGCTATGGAAGCTCAATATGAAGGACCTTCTTGTAGACAAAGAACAATGGATTGTTGTGGATCCTGGCACATAGCCTACTGGTACACAGTCTACTAGTACACGGTCTACTGGTACACAACCTACTAATACACAAACTACTAGTACACCACCTAATGATATGTCGAAGGAAGATTGGGAGAATTTGGATAGAAGAGAAAGAAGTACTAGTCGACTCTGCCTGGAAGATTAGGTGTTGTTTAATGTCTTGAGAGAATATAGAGCCAAGGAGCTATGGGATAAGTTAGGGAATTTGTATCAATCAAAGTCCCTGGTAAAAAATTTGTTTCTTCGAAAGAAGTTGTATCAAAATGGAAGATGGAGATTCTGTGACAAAACATCCAAATGCCTTTAATACTCTGGTAAGTCAACTCATATCTGTTAATATTATGATTGCAGAAGAAGATAAGTGTATTACTTTGTTATGTTCTTTTCCAGACTCTTGGTATAATCTAGTTGTAGCAATTGGTAGTACCACTCAATCTACATTGAAGTATGAGGATGTAGTTGCATCCTTGTTATCTGAAGAGATGAGGCAGAAAAGCATGGATAGTCAGAGCACATATGCTTTATTTGTAAGAGGTCATACCCAAGACAAGAATCCTAGTAAGTCTTCGGGGGGGGAGATCTAAATCTACAGGTAGATCTAAGTCTCCAGGAAAATCTTTGAGGAAATGCTGGAAGTGTGGTAAAACAGGGAATTATAAGAAAGATTGCCAGTATAAGAAGGTTGATAAACCAAAGGGATCTGATAATACCTCTTCCACAGAGGCAAAAACCCCCACTGAAGAAGGAGGTGATGTTTACCTGTCATATACAAGTACACATGCAGACTGTGGTGTATGGTTAATCGAATTAGTTATGTCATATCATATGACTCCTCACAGGGAGCGGTTTTGTGAATATGAAAAATATGATGGCAGTGATGTATTCCTAGGAGATGATTCGATAGCTAAAATCATGGGACGTGGAAGGGTTAAGTTGTTGCTAAAAGATGGAAAGATTAGAACTCTCCCTGGGGTTCTACACATTCTAGAACCATATAGGAGCCTAATATTTGTAAGCAAGTTGGATGATCCAGGAGTGGATATTGTATTTGGAAAGGGAACTTGAAAGATGGTACAAGGAGAAGTGGTGTTGATGAGGGGAGTTCGATGTGGAACTCTATAAAAGTTTTTGGGAAGCACTTATACTAATAGGTGTAACAGTTTTTTTTTCCTTGAGTAGAGAAATAAAGAATACAAGATGAATATTGTCCTTGGAAAGAAGACCATGTTGTGGCATCAAAGACTGGGGTATATTGGAGAAAAGGGCCTTCTAACACTAAACAGTAAAGGTATGGTTGAAGGTAATTCTAATGGCACTCTAGATTTTTATTTCTATGAACATTGCATATATGGTAAACATAATCGAGTAAGATTCCCATCTAGTACTACAAGATCAAAGGGGATCTTAGAGTTGATACACAATGATGTGTTTGGACATGTGCATGTTCCATCACTAGGTAAATCTGTGTATTATGTTTCATTCATAGATGATTTCTCAAGGAACAAATGGATTTATTTTCTTAGAAAGAAATATCAGGTATTTGGTCAATTTAAAGAGTTTAAGGCTCTTGTAGAAAATCAAACAGAGAAAAAAATAAAGGTATCGAGGATAGATAATGGTGGATAATTTTTTGGAAATGAATTTGAATAATTCTGTAATAAGTGTGGTATAGCAAGGCAGAAGACTACTATATACACACCTTAGTAGAATGGAGTTGCATAAAGGATGAACAAGACACCGATGGAAAAAGAAACGAGCATGCTTAGTGGTGCCGAGTTAGGACAAGAATTTTGGGCAGAGGTAGTGGGTGCAGCATGTTACCTGGTCAATTGATCACCCTCATCAACATTGGATGATAAAACTCCACATGAGGTATGGATTGGTAAGAAACCCTCTCTTGAAAATTTGAGAGTTTTTGGTTGTGATTCTTATGTACATGTTCCAAAAGAAAATAGGATTAAAATGGACAATAAAGTTGAAAAGTGTATTTTTATGGGTTATAAAGATGGCGTGAAAGGTTATAAGATTTGGAACCCAGAAAATAATAAGATTGTTTATAGTCGAGATGTTGTTTTTAGAGAGGTAAAAGATGTTTCCAAAAAGGAATTCCTACCAAGGAAAGAAGAACCTGAGAAAATAGAGTTTGAGTTGGATGATGAAAAAACTAAATCATCTAAAGAAGATGAAGCAGAAGAAAAATAACCTCATACCCCAGTATTGAGGAGATTGGTGAGGGAAAGAAGGAAACCAAAAAGGTATACTCAACCTAATTTTCATTCTAATTTTTCTTTATCTATTATTGATGATGATCCCAGAACTGTTAGGAAAGCAGTGAATTCAGAGGATAGTAAACTCTGGAAGAAGGCCATGGTTGAAGAAATGGATGCCTTGGATAAGAATGAGGCATGGACTATAGTTGTAATATCCCTAAGGCCGAACCCAATTGTAAATGTAAATGCAAATGTAAATGAAAATGTACTTAAGTTGGTAAGTTGTTTTGATATCATTTTTGTATGCACCTTTCGTGGCATAGTGCGCACATGTACTGCGTAGTAAAATGATGAAGTGTGCACATTCCAGGATACCGCACACAAAAACTTAAGTGTGCGCGTTATTGAGACCAGTGAGACTTTGTGTATATGTTTTGCTTTATAGGTTGGTGAGATCGTTATTATAAGCTAGGATGCTTATGGTTTGATTAGGTCAGAGAGCCTATATGTTAAAGGCCAGTGCACCTACTTTTGTATATGTCTCATCATAATATAAAATACATTGTTGTGTGCAAACCGACCACAATAAAAGAGATGGGGGACTAAACACCACTGGTTAGGGAAAGGGAGGGGCCTAAAAGTTAAAGAAAAGGGATAAGCTAGGGAGCTTAAGCCAAATAGGAATATTATATTAATATTTCTTAAATCATAAAGTATGGATAATTATTTTATCCTAAGTTCTAAAGTTGGGTACAAGTGGGCCAAAGTAGCTCCCAACATGACAAGTTTCAAGTTGGGGACATGAATACATATTTTTGGGACTTAGTTCATTTTCCCATTTTTTCCATCATGCTTCCCATCATTCCTTCCATCATTCAGTCATCTAGTCAATCATCCATGAGCATGCACACACCCATTGAGCTATCCTTCGTATCTTCATGATTGTACCTGAACTTGTATCCATAGCCATTTTGTGTTGGTGTATCTGGATATCTTGGGAGATGGATTGAAGAAGCGGGTTGTCAGTCCCATGGGATATTGAAGAAGTAGGTTGTCAAGCCCATGAGAAATTCTCCGAGTGAGAGAATTGTTGGGAATTTATTTCCTGAAGGTGCTAAAACTGCAGCTACAATGCTCTAAGGCTTCCTATCTAGCCTGTTGCTAAAGCCCAGAAAGGAAGTGGGGCAGCTGAAGGACTATTGAGCAGAGAAGGGGCACACTTCCTGGGTGAGATAGGCATGTGGGGAATGAGGGACTGTAGGTTGTTGGTTTGAGTTGGCAGCTGAGACAAAGTCTTTCCTGTTGTCTATGAGCCTTTAGCCTTGTTAGGAATCTCTTTACCCGGGTGGATTTTAGTCCCATCTCGGGGGTGACTCACTGTTGAGAGTGATGAATAGTGTGGTCTAAGGCTGGGAGGTTCATCGAAGGTCTGCACGCAGTTGGTGACATTCTTACCAAGATAAGTGTCAATTGTGTGATAAATTTACGTGTTACATTGTTATTTACGTGCTTATTTTTATGGGTTATCATATGTGCAGTTATAACTGTGTTTACTTTTATGGGTATTTCCTGTATATGTTTACTATTATTTCAGTGTGAATCTGTGCATTTACAGAAGTATTTGGTTTTTTACGTTTTATGTATATGTTTCCTCAAGAGTTATGTATGTATATATATTAACTGCATGCAGTTCGAAACATTTATGTGGCATAGCACAGTTGGATACTGGGTATGTTACAGTATGTTCCACAGAGAGAACAAAAGAGTTCTCTGGTGTAGTGTGGCCTGACATGGATGGTCAGAGACGTTACAAATTGGTATCAGAGCCTCAGTTTTCAACACTGAGCCTGGATGGGCGGAGAAAGTTAGGTTGAAGCAAAATTTCAAAGAGGATTTATTTCGAAGTGGCCAAATTTCAGTTTGTAGAGCGTCCATGGTAAAAACTAACAAAAACTAGGCGGAATTGGGGAAAAGCTCCAATTTATGTTGTTAAATTCATGAGAAAATGGAGAAATTCGGCTAATTGATGAGATATTCCTGATTTAATATCCTTTCTAGCAAATTCAGATCTAGAATGGGTCGAATTTGAAGTTACAGTGAAGCCAAGACAGATGGAGCAAGTTTAGTGGTTAAAATTCTCAATTCAAGAATTGATTTTGGATAAATTCGTTCCAGAAATGTCAACTTACAACGATTTGTTGTTGCATAGGTTGAACTAGTGTTATCAGGCTGAAATTGAATGAATTTCATAGTTGCATAATGTTTATGGTAAATTGGGGAAAACATTAATCAAAAGCCCCAATATTTGTAGCGGAATTCACAAGGAATTGATGTGCAAAAAAAATGAATGTGCACAGGTGGCCACACTAAAAATGCATGATGCATAGTGAAAGGCTTGTGATAGGTAAAATTCGGCACTATGCGGGAAGATATTGGCGTGATGGTGCGCACGCTAAATTTTGGTGCCGCGCGGAAAAATGTTAGTGTGCAAGTGTGCGGGCTAAATTTCGGTGTCGCGCGGAAAAATGTTAGTGTGCAGGTGTGCGCGCAGAAAAATTTTGGTATACAGAACCGCGTGATAAATTTAGCATTTCGTGGTGTGCACACACATAATAATGACGTACATGGTGTGTGAAGTGTTGGTAGAGCACATTTGAGTTTTTTGTTGGATTACTGAGAGGGGGGGTGAATCAGTAATGGAGCAATCTAATTCTTTTTAACCATATAATCCAAGTGTTATATCAATGAAGCATTATCATCCAATAACTGCAAAGTAAATAAGCAATGAACAAATGAACAAACATACACATACACAATACACCAGTGTTTTACATGGAAACCCAAATCGGGAGAAAACCACGAAATGATTTTTCTTATATGTCTTGAAGAATTACATTCATTGGAAGCACCAACTTCCTTTGTTTTCCAGCTGCAACTGGAAGGAGGATCCAACCC
>SNQJ01S0005753.1:189254-221017 GCA_010110895.2 Picea sitchensis
CTTCCCGTGAGGGATTTCACCATAAGGGGACCACTTTGGAGTTCATCCATATTTACTTCTTATCAACCATGACAAGACAATAATGAGTCATATTTACATCAAACAATATTGGGTCGATTACCTAAACCTTTTTTCTATGGGGATTTCTTCAAGGTTTGTCATCAATGACAACCAACCTTAATCAACATTTTGTTGGTGCGCGCGCAATGTGGGTATATGTTGTCACACGACAATTTAATTAGTGGTGCGCGTAGAGTTTTGGTACATGGTGGAGACGTACTAAAATCTGGCATGGTGCAGTGTGTAGAGAACAATGCGCACGAAATATCAGTGCGCGATACAAAAACTGTGCACAACATGTAATAGTGCAAGAACCAAAACTATGCGCGGTGACTATTGGCGTGCGACACAAAAGTAGTGTGCATTTATTGGCACAACAAAGAAGTGATACACAGTGGTTTTAAAGTGCATGAAGTATGATTTACCTTGTGTTGTTGTTGTGCATGGTAAATATGGGTGTACAGGTTGAAATTTGTGCGCGTGAAGTTGTTTGAAGGGTGAACAACAACAGAAAAGTAGTGATTTTCTACGACGTTTTATATCATTTGAACGTCATTTTTGTGCAGCGCGTTTTTGAGGCCCTAAAGAGAATTATTAGGCACGTGAAAACCATGAGAATAGAGTGTGCCAAGGCACACTTTATCTTGGCAGCACAAAAAAAATAGCTCGGAGAGAGCTTTCTAATGGTGTAAATTGTTTGTCAAACAGAGCTTTTATGAGAAAGTTATAGCACAAATAGTGGAAGGGAAATTTTAAGACCCATCTAACTTCAAAGAGCCATAACTTTCTGCCCCAGAATCAGATTGAGGCACAGGAGAAGTCAATGGAAATATATTGAACCATAGAAGAAAATCCCAGAGCTCAATTAAATTTCTGGTCATGTTAAAAATGTTTAATGTGGAAAATAAGGAACCTGCAGCATACCAGTTACAATATGGTATTTTGGCCTAGAGCTTCAGTAGGCTGTACTTAGCATCCAAGAACCCAGAAAGAGATGAAACTTGGAAAGAGTGTCCATAATATGTATATGAAGAAACCTAATTAAGATCCTAGGAAAAACACAAAGGAGTAGGTGCAAAAATCCATAATTACAACGCAGAGTTGCGCCAAGTTGAAAAATGAACAGAAAAATTAATGGACAATTTTCAAATAACCATAATGTTTTGTTCAAGACTAGGAATTGAGCATGGGAGAAGGCGTTGGAAATGTATTGGAAAGTGGAATCTAAATATCCACCCATAAAATTGATCTGGGCATTCAAATTTCCAGGAAATCAGAAGAAAGAATTCTGATATATAGTATTGAACCAGAATGGTTCATATTTTCATGAAATTGTTGAAATAGTTAGCCTGATAAAGTTTTGTTGGTTGCACATTTTGCAGAGTTAACAAAAACTAGATCAAATCAAGATAAGCATAGATTCCAAAGGAATGGAAGAGGCATAAGGGACTTACAATCAGGAGGATGATATTAGAGGGATGGATGTCCATTTGGGCATTGAAGGAACAAACTTCAATGGACATGGAGATGAAAGGGATGAAAACATTAATATGGAAGAGACCATTAAAAATTTGCAGAAGGATGTCCAAATCCATAAATATGATAATGAAAGGTTTATCAAAGCCAATGAGAAGAAAGATGACTTCAACATGAAGTTATTGGAGATCTTGAACATAATAGAAAAGAAATTGGACAAGGAGAGTGGCTCAAGAAAATCAAGAAGTCACAGGCCTTCTGATGAGAAAAGAAAAGAAATAAGTGTTAGCAAACATCACCATCACTCCCCGAGGCATTACAATAAGAGAGCACACAACAGCTCGAGTCCATCCCCTGTAAGGAAGCATAAGGGGTTTTGGGTGGTTGAACTACAAGGAGAAATGAACAAAATCCAACCTCCTACATTTGATGGTGAGCACAAGAAGGATGAATATGCAGAGACATGCTTGTTGGGCATAAGAAAGTAATTTCAATTGAATAATTATTCTTCTCATGTAGAAGGTATAATTGCAATCTATAAACTCAATGGAAAGGCATCTATGTGGTGGTATTAGCTTGTGCAGGTGCATCACATTAAAGAGAAAATTTTTACTTGGAGGGAATTCAAAAAGTATTTTGAGAAGAAATACTTGACTAAGAGATACTATGACAAGAAAATGAAAGATTTATTTGAACTCAAGCTTGGGAGTATGGAAATAGATGAATATGAAAGAAGGTTTCTAGAACTGTTGAAGTATGTATCTTTCATCAAGGATGAGACAGTTAAAATTCAAAGGTATTTGAGTGGATTGCCATCATTCATCAGTGACAAAATAAAGTATGATGGTCTAAAGACATTGGAGGAGACCATAAGGTGAGCTAAATGCCTTTATGATTAAAATCAAGGTCAACTTTCCAAAAATCTTGGGAAGACAAAAATAAATTCAAGGTGGATCAAAGGAAGAAGGGATCTAAGCCACCATTCTTAAGAAATAATAGTCAGGGATAGGAAACTCCTAGAGAATCTAGAGCGATTGAAACAGGGGGTCAAAGGCCAAGGAAACCACCTATTCAATGTTTGGGTTGTAAAGGAGATCACATGTTCATAGATTGTCCTCACATAGGTAAAAAATGAAGAACTGTTCACAATGTACAACAAGGTGAAACAATGCAGGACATGGGCAGAAATGTGCCAAGAATCTATGCAGCCCTGGACAACAAGCAAGCAGAGTATTAGTCCCATATGATTGAAGTGGAAGGTATGATCAACAACCAAACCATTGCTATTTTAATTGATTCAGGAGCTAGTCATAGTTATATAGATCCTAAGATGGTGGAAAGTTTTAATTTGCCAAGAAGCAAGCATGGAAAATCTTGGTTGGTACATCTGGCTATAGGAGCCAAAAGAAAAGTTAATGAGATGGTTAAGCCATGTCTTATGGATATGAATGGACTAAACACTAGGGAATATTTGAACATCTTGCCGTTAGGTTCATATGACTGTCTAATTGGGATGGATTGGTTGGACCAGCATCATGCCATCCTAGACTGTCATAACAAGGCCTTTACTTGATTGGATGAGGAAGGGACCCTAAGGAAGGTGCAGGGAATTCCCAGGGTAGTAACCATCCGAGAAATTCCAGCATTGCAACTGAAGAAATGTTACATAAAATGGTGTCAAATATTTGCAACACATATGGATGAGACACATAAAGATAAGGTGCCAAATTTGGAAGATTATGCAGTCTTGGAAAATTTTGAAGATGTGTTCAGGGAGGTACCAAGACTACCCCCAAAGAGAGATATTGATTTCTCTATAAATTTAATGACGGGAGAAGCTCCAGTGTCAAGGACTCCTTACAGAATGAGTACACCAGAGTTGGAGGAGTTGCAAATGCAGCTTGAAGAACATCTGAAGAAGGGGTATATATGCCGAAGTGTGTCACCTTGGGGTGTCCCAGTCATGTTTGTGAAGAAGAAAGATGGAACATTAAGATTGTGCATTGATTTCAGACAGCTGAATAAAGTGATTGTTAAGAACAAGTATCCTTTGCCAAAGATTGATGATCTTTTTGATCAATTGAAGGATGCAAAGATATTTTCAAAGATAGATCTCAGGTCAGGATACCATCAAGTAAGGATTAAAGAGGAAGATATCAGCAAGACCGCCTTCAGGACAAGGTATGGTCATTATGAGTTCACAGTGGTGCCATTTGGGTTTTCAAATGCACCAATTATTTTCATGTGCTTAATGAATGGTGTTTTCCGAGAATATTTAGACAAGTTTGTCATTGTCTTTTTGGACGACATTCTTATATATTCCAAGTCATATGAAGAACATGAACATCATTTTAGGATGGTGTTGCAAGTATTAAGGGAGCATCAGTTGTATGAAAAGTTGAGCAAGTGCTCATTTTATCAGAAGCAAATTCATTATTTGGGTCACATCATTTCAAAGGATGGGATAGCAATGGATCCTGAGAAGATAGAAGCCATTAGAGAATGGTCAGTGCCAAAGAATGTGATAGATATTAGATCATTCATGGGCCTTTCAGGCTACTACAGGAGATTTATTGAAGGATTTTCAAAGATTGCACACCCAATCACTTCCTTGCAAAGAAAGGGTGTGAAATTTCAGTGGACATTGGATTGTGAAAAGAGTTTCCAACACTTGAAACAATTATTAACAAGTTCTTCAATACTAAGGATTGTAGACCCAAATGAAGACTTAATTGTATGCACAGATGCATGTAAAGAGGGACTTGGTGGAGTCCTCAGTCAAAATGGATTTGTTATATGTTATAATTCAAGGAAGTTAAAGGAACATGAAAGACACTATGCCACTCATAATTTGGAGTTGGCAGCCATAGTGCATGCCTTGAGGAAATGGAGACACTACCTCATGGGGAAAAGGTTTGAGCTAAGAATAGACCATAATGGTTTGAAATATTTATTTGATCAACCAACTCTAAATGCTAGGCAAAGAAGATGGTTAAAATTTTTAAGTGAATATGACTTGATATAAAACATATCAAGGGGAAAGAGAACAAAGTGGTTGATGCACTCAGCAGAAGAGTGCATGAGTTGCATGCTACAGCCATTAGCATGTACCAATCAGATATGAAAGAGAGAATTATAGAGGTTGCCAAATCATATTTGCAATACAAGGAATTAGTGGCAAAATTACAGCAAGGTAATTTGCAACTAAAAATTGAATATTGCAAGCTAGATAATGATGGAATTCTCATGTACAAGGGCATAATTTATGTACCAAATTCCCAGGAGTTGAAAAATATGATATTGAGAAAAATGAATAATGTGCCTTATGTTGGTCACCCAGGATATCAGAGAAATATAGCAGTTGTCAAGAACCAATATTATTGGCCAGGCATGAAGAAAGGGGTTGCTTATTTTATTGCCAGATGTTTGGAATGTCAAAAGGAAAAGGCTGAGCATATACACCTAGCTGGTTTTATACAACCATTACCCATTCCTGAGTGGAAATGGGAAGTTGTAACAATGGATTTCATCACTAAACTTCCCAGAACAAACAAGAAACATGATTCTATCATGGTAGTGGTGGATAAGCTTACTAAGGTTTCCCATTTTATTCCAGTTAAGATCACTCACAAGGCCGCAAACATTGTTGATGTTTATATGAGGGAAATTGCTAGGTTACATGGCATACTCAAGACAATTGTGTCTGAAAGAGATCTTAAATTTACCTCAAAATTTTGGAAGGGATTATTCAATGGATTTGGAACAAATTTGAATTTTAGTATAGCATATTATCCAGAATCAGATGGGTAAACAGAGAGGGTGAATCAAGTGATTGAAGATATGTTGAGGATGTATGTGATTGATAAACCATCAAAATGGGAAGACTACCTACACTTGGTAGAGTTTTCTTATAACAATGGGTACCAAGCATCTCTAAAGATGAGACCATTTGAGGCAATTTATGGCAGAAAATGAAACACACCAGTAAGTTGGGATAACCTAGCAGATAGAGCAGTGGTTGGGCTAGATTTTCTCAAGGAAATGGAGGAGCAAATGATAAAAATAAAACAAAATTTAAAGGCTTCCCAAGATAGGCAGAAAAGTTATGTTGATAAAGGAAGAACTCACAGGGAATATGAAGTGGGTGATCATGTATTCTTGAAAGTGAAATCCAACAGAAGTTCCCTGAAGTTGAGAAATTGTTCAAAGTTGGCAGCTTGCTATTGTGGGCCATTTGAAATCCTAAAGAGGATTGGTCCAGTAGCTTATATGATTGCATTGCCTACATATATGTTTGTTCATAATGTATTCCATGTATCATTGCTCAAAAAATATATACCTGATGGTAATCATGTATTCATTGGAATGTGATTCAGGTGGAGAAAGAAGGCACTTTTCAAGTGCATCTGGTGTGCATTCTAGACCGGAAAATAAAAAATCTTTGGAATTGAGCCATAGGGCTTGTAAAGGTCCAATGGACCTGGTACAGTCCTGAGGACACTACTTGGGAGCATGAGGATGCAATGCGGGCAGAATACCCGCATCTTTTTGAGGACTTTTGAAATTTTGGTTGTATGTGTACATGATGCACTGAGGACAATGCATAAATAAGGGGAGGGGATTGTAATATCCCTAAGGCCGAACCCAATTGTAAATGTAAATGCAAATGTACTTAAGCTGATGAGTTGTTTTGATATCATTTTTTGTATGCACTTTTCATGGCATAGTGCGCACATGTACTATGCAGTAAAATGATGAAGTGTGCACATTACAGGATATTGCATGCAGCAACTTAAGTGTGCGCAATATTGAGGCCAACGAGACTTTGTGTATATGTTTTTATTTATAGGCTGGTGAGACCATTTTTATAAGCTAGGATGCTTATGGTTTTATTAGGCCAGAGAGCCTAGATGTTAAAGGCCAGTGTGCCTACTTTTGTATATGTCTCATCATAATATAAAATACATTGTTGCGTGTAGACCGACCATGATAAAAGAGTTGGGGGACTAAAATCCACTGGTTAGGGAAAGGGAGGGGCCTAAAAGTTAAGGAAAAGGGCTAAGCTAGGGAGCTTAAGCCAAAAAGGAATATTATATTAATATTTCTTAAATCATAAAGTATGGATAATTATTTTATCCTAAGTTCTAAAGTTGGGTACAAGTGGGCCAAAGTAGCTCCCAACATGACAAGTGTCAAGTTGGGGACATGCATACATATTGTTGGGACTTAGTTCATTTTCCCATTTTTTCCATCATGCTTCCCATCATTCCTTCCATCATTCATTCATCTAGTCAATCATCCATGAGCATGCACACACCCATTGAGTTATCCTTTGTATCTTCATGATTGTACCTCAACTTGTATCCATAGTCATTTTGTGTTGGTGTATCTGGCTAGCTTGGGAGTTGGAATGAAGAAGTGGGTTGTCAAGCCCATGGGATATTGAAGAAGTGGGTTTTCAATCCCTTGAGAAATTCTTTGAGTGAGAGAATTGTTGGGAATTGATTTACTGAAGGTGTTAAAACTGCATCCATAGTGCTATGAGACTTTCTGTCCAGCCTGTTACTGAAGCCCGAAAAGGAAGTGGGGCAGTCGAAGGACTGTTGAGAAGAGAAGGGGCACACTTCCTAGGTGGGACAGGAATGTGGGGAATTTGGGACTGTAGGTTGTTAGTTTGAGTTGGCACCTGAGATGGAGTCTTTCCTGTTGTTTATGAGCCTTTATCCTGGTTAGGAATCCCTTTACGGGTGGAGTTTAGTCCCAAATCGAGGGTGACTCATTGTTGAGAGTGATGAATAGTGTGGTCTAAGGCAGGGAGGTTTGTGGAAGGTCTGGACATAGTTGGTGACATTCTTACCAAGATAATTTCCAATTGCGTGATAAATTTACATGTTGCATTGTTATTTACGTGCTTATTTTTATGGGTTATCATATGTGCGGTTATAACTGTGCTTATTTTTATGGGTATTTCCTGTATATGCTACATGTATATGTTTACTATTATTTCAGTGTGAATCCATGCATTTACTGATGTATTTGGTTGTTTACATTTTATATATATGTTTCTGCAAGAGTTATGTGTGTATATATATTAATTGCATGCAGTTCGAAAAAATTATGTGGCATAGCTCAGTTGGATACTAGGTATGGTACAGTATGTTCCACAGAGAGAACAAAAGAGTTCTCCAGCATAGCGTGGCTTGGAATGGATGGTCAGGGACGTTACAGTAGTTAAGTTTCCAGCTGGAAGAAATATGTTGGCAGAAAATGGTTGTTTAAGAAGAAGTTTAATGAAGAAGGAAAAGTGGAGAAATACAAAGCTCAGTTAGTAGCAAAAGGTTATTCCCAGGTAGAGGGAGTTGACTTTGGTGAGATTTTTTCTCTTGTTTCCAAGTTAACTTATATTAGATTTATTTTATCTATTTCTACTTCTTTTGATCTTGAAGTGGAATAGATGGATGTGAAGACAACATTCCTACATGGGGATCTGGAAGAAGAAATCTACATGAAGCAGACAGAAGGATTTGTAGTGAAGAGAAAGAAAGAGTTGGTTTGTAAGTTAAAGAAGTCAATATATGGTCTGAAGCAATCACCTAGGATGTGGTACCAAAATTTTGACACATACATCCTTGGATTGGGATTTGTGAGAAGCAGGGATGATCACTGTATATATTCCAAGTAGGTTGGTAATCACTTCATTTATGTAGTGTTGTATGTTGATGACATGTTGCTGGTAGGAAATAACATGGATGTTATCAAGGAGGTGAAATCGCAGCTATCCTCCAAATTTGAAATGAAGGATATCAGTGCTGATAACTTCATTCTGGGAATGGAGATTAAAAGAGATCGTGCAAACAGGAAAATCTGGTTAAATCAGAGAAAATATGATGAGACGATATTGCAGAGGTTTAATATGCATGGAAGTAAACTAGTCAAGGTTCCTATTCCTATAGGTGTAAATTTATCTGCAGATCAGTTTCCCAAGACACGGGAAAAAGTAGAGGACATGTCCCATGTTCTATATGCTAGTGCAGTTGGCAGTTTGATGTATGCAATGGTTTGTACTAGACCATACATTGCACATGCAGTGGGATTTTTGAGCAAGTATATGTCAAAACTAGGGAAGGAGCATTGGACAACAGTAAAGAGGGTCTTCAGGTATTTGTGTGGCACTACCAATTATGGATTGTTCTACCAAGAAAGACTAGGATTGGACATAGTGGTGGAAATACATGGGTTTTTTTATGCAGACTGGGTTGGAGATCTAGATCGAAGAAGATCCACAAGTGGGTATGTGTTTAACCTATTTGGAGGAGAAATTAGTTGGATTAGAAAAATATGGGTTGTAGTGACACTTTCAACTACAGAAGTTGAATACATGACATCCACTCATGCAAGAAAGGAAGAAGCATGGTTACATAGATTGTGTTCATGTATTGGGTTGGTGCAAAAAGCAGTGAGATTAGAGTGTGACAGTCAGAGTGCAATATTCTTGGCAAAGAACTCTACTTATCATTCGAAGACAAAGCATATTGATGTTCAATATCACTTTGTGAGAGACATGGTTGAAGAAAAGAAGGTGTTGTTGGAAAAGGTTGACACATTGAAGAATGTTGCAGATTCATTGACAACATCTGTGAGAATAGAGAAGTTCTCCTGGTGTAGAGTAACAATGGGCATTGTTTCCCTGGATTGTTGACTATGTAATCCTGTGAACCCCTATATGCAAATAAAACAAAAAGTTGGAGAATGTTGGGTATGTGTTATATTATTTGCATTTGTGTGTGTGGGCATGTCAGATTCGACAACTGCATCTGACGATTTTAGTGGATTTTTCTATTTTTAGTGGTTTTATAAATTAATCCTTAATTAAGGGATTAGGGTTTTGGTAGCTACAAAATACCTAAAATATTGTATATATTGTATGGTGAATAGTGAAATTAATACAATGAATATTTGAAAGGTGTGGCACCAAGGAAGGTTGGTTTTCTCTCGGTTAAGGGTTTCCAGCGTAAATATATCTGTACTATGTGTATGAGCCATTGATTAATTTATGTTTTGCTTAATAATTTGTATGCATTTATTTAATTCACAGGTTTAAAACATACATGGATATATATGACATGAAAACCAATTCCAGGGTTGCTACCAGTGAGGTAAATCATCAATCTAGACTCTACACATTTTCTGAATTTATTGAACCAGATTATGCATTACTGCTTACCCATGCTGATGAAAGAAGTAGGATATGGCACGAAAGGTTCATGAATTTAAATTTCATATATATGTAATATATTATCAAGAAGGGAATGGTTTATGTTTTACCCGACATCCACTTCTCCAAAGGAATTTGTGAGGGGCGTGCTCTTGGAAAACACCCTCAAGAGAAATTCGACAAAGGAAAGACTCATAAGGCTTCCTCTCCTTTAGATATGATCCATAGTGACCTCATGGGAACTTCTCCTCATCCATCAATTAGTAAATCAAGGTACGTCCTCATTTTTTTTTTATGATTTCTCACACTTCACGTGGATTTTCTTTCTCATGAAAAAATCAGAGGTCTTTCAACACCTCAAGATTTCAAAGCCCTTGTTGAGACATAGTCAGGAAATAAAATAAAAGTCCTCTGAACAGATAACGGGGAAGAGTATGTCAACCATGAGATATAAAATATTTTTCATGAGGTAGGGATTCCATTGCAACACACGGTTCCCTATACTTCGTAGCAAAATGAAGTTACTAAGTGGAAAAATAGATCTCTAAAAGAGATGGCATCTTGCATGCTACATGAAAAGTCACTTCCACAGAGATTATGAGATTAAGAACTTAATTGTGAAAACTACATCCAAAAAATATCTCCCCATGGATCTGTCAAGGATAAGAACCCCTATGAGGCTTGGAGCGGCCTTAAACCGGAAATGACCCACTTTCGTATTTTTGATTCATGTGCATGGGCCAGGATTACCTCTGAGAAGAGGAAGGAACTTGATCCATAAAGAACAAAGTGTATATTTTTTGGATACCCCGATGGTGTGAAGGGATATAGAATCATTGATCTTTCCTCAGACTGGATCATCATTGAGTATATTTTCCAATTCAAGGAAAGTGTCTCAGATGTACCTCAACATCCACATGCAGACACTATTGTTCTTCCACCTATTAGAGATGATGAGAATGCACATACAGACTCTTCTTCAGATGAGAGTTCTAATTCATAGGATTCAGTTGATCTAGATACAGATTCATTGCATGCAGATACAGATGTAGAGCTAGAGTTGAGGCCCAAGTGGGCCCAGACAACTCTTCAGGATGTAGGGGATCTTGTTGGGGATCCATATGATACTAGGAGGACTCGATCTAATTTCTAGGAGCCTTCTCTTGCACTCATTGCCACTGAACCATTTCCACCCAGACATATTTTTTTGGTTCAGTCTTCATATCCACAGTCTTATGGTGAGGCTGCTAGAAATCCCTTTTGGGAATCCACCATGCGGGAGGAGTACAACTCCCTCCTCAAGAACCAGACTTGGGATCTAGTTCCCCTTCCTTCAGGAAGGAAACTTGTCAGGTGCATATGGGTCTACAGGACCAAGAGCACAGAGGATGGATAGATTAGCATATACAAAGCTATGCTAGTTTTCAAAGGCTTTCAGCAGGTGCATGGAATTGACTATGATGATGCCTTCTCTCCAGTAGTCAATATGGATTCCATACATTTGGCACTTTCCATTACGACATCCAAGGGATGGGAAGTCCATTAGATGGATGTCAAGAATGAATTTCTTCATGTTTATCTCTCTAAGGAGATCTATATGGAGCGGCCCAGGCATTTATGTAGGTGTTGGCCCTTGGTTATGGAAGGAAGCAAAGATTAAGGAAAGAAGCGCAAAGTACGAACTACATGGAAAGCACATTGACTGATATTGGGTCGAAGTGGCCAAAGAAGTAGAAAAGAAGGAGTGAAGTAAGAGAAAGCAAGCCATTGAATGAGAAGACCAAGGAAGATAGATTAGAAAGAAAAATGGATCATAGACAAATCAACAAGAGGAAAAATCCATCAACGAGTGCTTGGAGCACCTCGTGGGAAAGAAGGAAAGATAGGCTGGCGAAGCCCTAAAAATGAGGGTCAAGTTGACCTAGGGTTTAGGCATTTTAGGGTTTTGACACCTAGGTTTCAGCCTAAGGTTGTCCGAGAGTCACTTTAATGTATAAATAAAGGTCAAGAAGACCTAGGATGGGTTCGATTATGTAATGACTGATTATTTTTGTTGAGAGAGAGGAAGAGAGAGAGATATGCAAGCTAAGTGCGCAGATAGAACTATATGTTTTCACATAATATATCAGGAAATGCAGTTATGTGGATGTAGCCCTAGGGAGAGGGTGAACCATGTATATCTTGTTGGATTGTGTGATTGATGTTGTGTTCTTTTTCTTCTTTTATTATGTTATTGTATCATTGTATCAGATCTGAGATATAGTTCGTGCAGTATGATTAAAGGAGATAAAGAGTAACTGGGTAGATATGTGTTAGTGTTTTGGGTCCACTTTTCATTTCCTCTAGTTGTAGACACATGTGTCCTACAACCCCCTATTTCTACTTCAGGTGAGACTGCATCTGCTTCACAGGTGTTTCCGAAAGGGACAATAGTTAGGGCTTGTTGGTGCATTGTTAGAGTTGAACCCTGGGTCTACCTCTATGCCAACAAATGGTTTCGTTGCCGGGAATGGTATCTTCTTGAGGGAATGTCAAGATGGTTTCCATCGAAGACATAGATTCAGAAGTGGATAGAAGAACAAGAAAAGAAATTCATTGAAGCTTAGAATAAGAACCCTAATATTAGTATAGAGGATTGGTTGGGAAGGTATATCTTTACCGATATACACGAGATCTTGTTTGGAGGAATCCATCGGGAGCTATACGAGTGGCTAGCCATATTAGAAGATACCTAGTTTGAAATTAGACTTAGACCACATGTGGTTTGGACATTGGCGTTGATCAAGAAGGTCAAGAGAGTTGATAATTTCATGTCAAGAGAATTAGATCATTGGTTTGATAGTACCATTGGAGGGTACATTACTGAGTTTTCTATTGACAGAGTAGAATCATATAGCCAAGAAGAGAGATATTTCTTTAAGGGACCTAGAGGAAAATTTTTACATTTTTTGAAGTTGCAGATCAAGATGTTACTGCATGAGAAGAACATCTTGAAGATAAAGTAATCAGTTGGACTAAAGAGCTAATGTTCAAGAACTCAGACAACGACAGTGACACAAAGGTTAAACACACACACAATGGAAGGTCATTTAGATAAACTCCTTTGGTGAACCTGTTTGAGAAGGATCATGAGCCACTGGCACAAGATGAAGGGTTCTACAATGGAGAAGAAGAAGAGTTGGTGAACAAGGAACATTCAGAGTCTTCTAGGGCATAAGAAGGGAAGACTGAAGAACCTCATCGAGAAGAGTCAAAAAATTCAGGAACTACGTGGACTGTTGAAGTAAGTACTATTACTCTTCCTATTGTTTTAGCAGCATTAAGTAACCAGAGTAACCTAAGTTATCATAGCACTCAGAGAACTGGTACAAGTGGTTCATTGCATACTCAGTCAAGAAACCTAGGAAGATCTATGGCAGATGATATGAGGTTACCCAACTTTAGGGGGGATGGATCTAAAGATCCTAATCAACATTGGTTCTTATGTGAATCTGTATGGAGTATTAAGAATGTTACTGGTGAAGTTGTTAAGAGAGATTAGTTTAGTGCTACCCTAAGAGACCGCGCACTGAGCTGGTACATGAAATTTGTCCAAGGAGTTGTACAACCTAAACCACTAAATGACATTAAGACTACGTTGATTACTGAATTCAAGAAACCCAAGTCGGAGTCGTAGTGCATTACAGAGCTGAAAGAAATCAAGTAGAAAGTATATGAACCTATTTGGGAGTTTGATCACATGTTTAAGACCCTAACAGGTCATTTGAGTTTTCAGATTCCAGATGAACAGTATAAAGAATGGTTCATTGTTTCCCTCTTACAACACATCAGAGTCCCTTTGATGCAACAAAAGATCGCTTCGCACACTGAGGCATTAGATATCACAATGAAACTAGAACCAGCCCCTATGCGAGAGTCCAGCTCAGGTATGAGTCAAATTTTGAGTCATCTAACTAGCTTATCGCTCCAGGTCAAAGATATGAAGAAAGATAAGAGAAAAGATAAAATAGAAGATATTTGGTGTATCATATGCAAATTAGAGGGCCGCGACAAGGAGCATTGTCCGCTATTTCATGAGTACTTGGATTTAGGAGTTATGATCCTTTTGAAGTAGGTTACTCTACCTTAGTGTGTGGTATGTATAAATCGACATCGCCCTGGTAAATGTTATTACATGCAAAAATATGTCTAGACACTACCAACCTTTACTGCACATTCTATAAATTTGTGGGCCATGATGAGAAATACTGTAGGGTTTATGACCTCTTGCATGAAATATAAAGAGATACATATAGAATTCAAGGTGAAGTACAACAGGAAGGAAATACTACATAGTTTAACTCCCCAGGAAGAGGAAACTTCAACCCTCACGGTGGATTCATAAGAAGTGGAAGAGAAGGAGGTATGGGCCAAGGTCGAAGTCAGATCATTTGTTATAACTATGCATAGCCAAGACATTTGGAAAGGGACTGTCATAACCCTTGTACCACTTGCAGCTACTGCAACTCATTTGAACATGTTATTGAAGATTATCCTGTGTTGTTAGCCAAACTTCAAGAGAGATGAGGAGGAAACCCACAAGTACAATTAATCTTAGCAGAACCTCATGGAGAGGATCCTAGAGTCATTGTTATCACTAGAGGAGGAATTTCTACAGGAGAAGATAGGGTGACTCCAACAAAGACTATAGAAGAATCAGGGGTTAGAAGAGCTACAGAGAAGACACAAGAGTTTGATCCAAGGAAAGAAAAGAAGACGTTTGAAGAAGCAAGAAGAGAATTTGGAGGAGATCGGGTTTCTTCATCAAAGGCGCAACCAGAAGTGAGAGAATGTGGGATTCCCCTGGCATTCGATCAATCTGCATCACCGGGAGAAGGAAAATAGGTAAGCAAGCTTATTAGTTTCTTGTATACGTTCATTGATTTGATTAAGGATGAAAGAGACATACAAGAACTGCAACACATAATCCGACAGTATGAACTAGGGAAGGTAGACCCTCTGCTGAATAGAGAAGTACATCAAGTATCCAAAAAGAGAAGGACAAATAAGGAACTATACCTTAATGCTCATATTGTATATTATGATATAGATTATGTGGTCCTCGACTTAGGATAAGAAGTCAATGTTATGATGAAGAAGACCTAAGAAATGATGTGAAAACCTAAGTTAATTTATTTCCCTATCAGGATTAGGATGGCTAATCAGTAGGCAATAAGTCCCTTTGGGAGACTAGAGCATGTCCCTATGGACATCGACGGGGTAAGGACATTTGTGGACTTCGAGGTGATTGAGATAGTTGATGATAGTTGTCCTTATCCTGCACTGTTAGGAATTGATTGGGCTTTCAACAATTCCATTGTTGTTGACTTAAAGAAAAGAAGAATGACATTTGAAGGTGATGGACTTAGGTTCATTGCACCTCTGGATCCTGATGAAGGTTGAAGATACATAGAACCCATCAGAGAAGAAAACCGCACATATGAGCTAGAGAATATATATAAATTGACAGCGAGACAACAATATTACATTAACCCTACTGAAGATGGGAATTTAAGATAGAGAAGTGACGCACATGCTCATTGGACTCAAAATAATCACTGGATAATTGGCAAAACAAAATGTATGAAGTTTCTACACAGAGGTGTGTTAGATTGACCAAGGAAGTTCGCTAGATTGGCATAGAAGTAATCAATCTTCCCACATTTTATGGTTTAAATCATTTAGAAACATTCTTATCATATTTTGAAGAAATTGTACAAGTACAACAGAGATTGTTGGCACTGTATGAGGCTTTGAAAGAAACACTAGCAAGATGGTGGGGGACACATAAAAAGAACATCGCAGACTGGATGCAATGTCGAACTTTGATGGCAATGTGCTTTTTAGAACAAGTAGAAGGATGTGAAGTTAGATACACAGGTCAAATCTGTCTAGAGGACCATGTGTGAGGTTGTGAGGAGGCCTGGAGAAGAATTCCTCAAGAACAGTGGGTTCATAAGTTCATCAACACTCTGAACACAATGCCTATCAATTGGTATCTTCAAGAAGAACTATGCCTCACCACTTCAGATTGGTATGGTATGACTCAAAACTTTGTAGATACATTTTTATTTGAAAGAAAATACCCGTCAGTAGATCAAGCTCTACAAGTTGTAAGACAGAAAGTCTTTGAGGAGGCACCTAACCTCTCTATTGAGCAAGAAGAGGATGAATGGATTGCACCTCTTCAGAAATTGCAAGGATGTTACAATATCAATGTTGATGAAGATAATGATCCTAGGAATGTGAACATCGCAGAAACAGAAGGGCAGAGAGACGTAGAAGGACCGGGATTCGAACTACCTTTCATTGGAAAGCCGATCAAAATCAAGAAATTTAATATTGGAACAGAGCAAGCACCTATGCTTGCTAATTTTGGAGATTACTGGGATGATTCCACCATTGATAAGATCACATAAATACTGCATGAATATTAGGACTTGTTTCCAACCAAGTTCACTGATATGAAGGGAATTAAAGGGCCCATGGGAGAGATGAAGATCCCCTTGAAGCCAGATGTCAGGCCAGTTAAGCAGAGACCCTACAGATTTAATCCCAAATATAAGAATAAACTAAAGATTGAATTAGATAGGATATTGGAAGCATGAATAATAGAACCTATTGAAGAGTCAGAATGGATTAGCCCTATGGTGTTACAAGATAAGAAGACAGGAGAGATCAAGATCTGTGTAGATCTCAGGAAGATGAATGATGCATGATGCCCAGGAAGATCACCATAAGAACACATTTGCAACAGAATGGGGATCCTACCAGTACACAGTGATGCCTTTTGGATTGAAGAATGCACCATCCACCTTTTCTATGGTGGTGGTCGAAGCATTCGAGTTTTTACATAAATGTTTGGAAGCATATTTTTATGATTGGACTATTTTTTGCTTATTGCAAAACCATATTGAATGTTTAATACTAATGTTCGATAAGTGAAGACAATGTTAGATTTCCCTGAACTTGAAGAAGTGCATCTTATTTTCACCCTTTGGAGTGTTGCTAGGACATATTGTGTTTAAGAAGGGGTTGTTGGTAGACCTATACAAGATTTCCATTATTGTTGATCTACCTCCCCCAACTTCGGTTAGACAACTGTGCACTGCACTGGGACATACTGGATACTACAAAAACTTCATTAAGGGCTATGCATAGATTACAACACCTATGGATAAGTTATTAAAGAAATATTGCCAGTTTCAATGGACAGAAGAATGTCAGCAGAGCTTCGACACACTGAAACAGAAAATGGTTACTGTGCCTATTTTGGTATTCCCAGACTGGAGAAAGAAATTGCACGTGCATGTTGATGCTTCATCTATTTCACTAGGAGCAATGTTAGCACAACTAGGAGTAGGAGATATTGACCATCCGTTACCCTTTGCTAGCAGGAAGATATCTACAGTTGAGATAAACTACAGTACCACTGAGAGAGAAGGTTTAGCCATGGTGTACGTGTTGTAGAAGTTTTTACACTACTTGTTGGGAGGACACTTTAAGATGTTCACTGATCACTCTACGTTGAAATACCTAGTCAACAAGCCATTTTTTGGGGGAAGAATATGCAGATGGATACTGTTATTCTAGGAATATTACTTTGAGATCGTGGGCAAGCCAGGAAGAATGAACAAGGGACTTGACCACTTGTCTAGGTTGGAGCATGGAGAGGAACCTACTAGTTTGGAGGATACACTACCAAATGCACAGTTGTTGGCCATCAGAAGGGTTGATGATCACTTCGTCGAGATAGTTTAGTTTCTATAAACAGGAATGAAACCTCGTGGATATACAATCATTAAGAAGAAATAACTGGTAGTTCATGTTTCAGATTTTTCACTTATAGTTGGAAAACTATAAAAGATGGGACCTGATGAGATCTTGAGGAGATGTGTTATGGAGGCAGAAAGACCATTTATTATAGAAGAAGCACATGAAGGCATCACAGGAGGAAACTATGCAGGAAGAGAAACAACGCGGAAGGTTCTTAGAGCTAGCCTCTGGTGGCCTACATTACATAAAGATGCTAAGGAATACTATAAATACTGCGATGTATGCCAGAGAGTTGGGAAACCTTCCAGGAGAGATGAGATGCCTTTAGCACCACAGTTGACCTTACAGGCATTTGAGAAATGGGCTATTGATTTCATGGGACCTATCAACCCACCAGGAAAGCGCACAGGAGCTAGATACATCATCATTGCGACAGAGTATTTGACCAAATGGGCAGAAGCAAGAGAAGTGAAGGAATTTAGTGCAACTATAGCTGTGCAATTTATATTTTATGATATCATAACTAGTTTTGGATGCCTAAAGACCCTGATGAGCGATCAAGGTACACACTTTATTAATAATACTGTCGAAGCTTGGACTCAAGAATTTGAATTCCACCATCAGAAGAGTACTCCTTACCATCCACAAGTGAATGGGACGGTTGAAGCTTTCAACAAGATCTTGGAGACATCGCTAAAAAATATTTGCAGAGTCAACAGGGATGATTGGGATTTGCGAGTACCAGTAGTGCTATGGGCCTATAGAACTATTGGCAAGAATTTGACATTGTAGACTCCCTTTAAGGTTGTTTATGGTCTATAAGCAATTTTCCCTATGGAATATTTGGCTCCTAGTCTCAGAATTGCAGCATTCACAAATATGGATGGCACTGGCGTTGTTCAAGAGAGGCTCGTGTAGTTGGTGGAACTAGAAGAAGACAAATTTATTGTAGGATTTCATCAGCAGGTACAGAAGGAACGATAAAAGGCCTACCATGAAAAGCATATCAAGAAGAAAGCCTTTAAGCAAGGAGATATGGTATTGGTATATGACAACAAGTTCATGAAGCATCTAGGGAAATTCAAAATACATTGTCTTGGGCCATTTGTGGTCTCCTATGTTACAGAAGGAGGAGTTGTGCAGTTGAAGACACTGAATGGAGAGTGGAAGGAAGGTTTAGTAAATGGGAGTTGGTTGAAATTGTACTATGAAAACCAGCCACCTCACAACTCTCAGTAAAAGCATAAGGAGAGGTTCTAGGTACCAGGTGTAGTTGAAACTGGGTACTAGACACGAAAAAGACAGTCTTCACAGGGAAGAAAGGGACAGAGTAGAAAGAACAAGTTGCCCCGCGCAGTCTAAAGTCAAAGTGAAACAAAAGGTTCAGACCTAAAGTGCCTCAAGACGAGTCACATGTGAGTGTTGGGGGCCTGTTGGCCCTTGGTTATGGAAGGAAGTGAAGATTAAGGAAATAAGTGTGAAGTGGAAACTGCGCGGAAATCACATTGACTGAGAATGGGTTGAAGTGACCAAAGAAGTAGAAAACAAGGAGTGAAGTAAGAGAATGTGAGTCGTTGAACAAGAAGACTAAGGAAGACATATCAGCAAGGAAGATGGATCATGGACAACTCAGCAAGTGGAAAAATCCATCAACGGGTGATTGGAGAACCTCGCGGGAAAGAAGGAAAGATAGGATGGTGAAGCCCTGAAAACACGGGTCAAGTTGATCTAGGGTTTTAGACACCTACAGTTTTGGCATTTTAGGGTTTTGACACCTAGGTTTCAGCCTAATGTTGTCCGAGAGTCATTGTAATGTATAAATAAAGGTCAATAGGACCTAGGATGGGTTCGATTATGTAATGAGTGATTATTGTTGTTGAGAGAGAGGAAGAGAGAGAGATCTGCAAGCTAAGTGCACAGATAGAATTGTATGTTTTCACATAATATATCAGGAAATGCAGTTCTGTGGACGTATCCCTAGGGAGAGGGTGAACCACGTATATCTTGTTGTTTTGTGTGGTTGATGTTGTGTTATTTTGCTTATGTTATTGTATCATTGTATTAGATCTAAGCTATAGTTCACGTAGTAGGATTAAAGGAGATAAAGAGTAACTGGGTTGATATGTGTTAGTGTTTTGGGTCCACTTTGCATTTCCTTTGGTTGTAGACACCTGTTTCCTGCAACCCCCTATCACTACTTTGGGTGAGACTGCATCTACTTTGCAGGTGTTGCCGAAAGGGCTATTAGTTAGGGCTTGTTGGTGTGTTGTTAGAGTTGAACCCTGGATCTTCCCCTGTGCCAACAATAGTATTCATCTTTGGTCTGTCGAATGAAGAAGTCCCTTTATGGCCTCAATCAGGCTATGAGGGGATGGTATGCCAAGATGGACTCCTACCTGCTATCACATAAATTTTTATGTTGTAAGTTAGACCCGAATGTTTACTTGCTCAGAAAGGTTGATCCACTTCTACTACTAGTTTTGTATGTAGAAGATTTCCTGATCACCAGTTTCTTGACTTCAATGACTGTTTCATTCAAGAGGATTATTCATGAAAAGTTCTTGATGGCAGACATGGGTTCGCTACATTTCTTCCTTGGACTCGATATCAGTCAGGATGCATCAGGCACCAAATTTTCTTAGGCCAAGTGTTGTGGGTGGGAAATCCCTCCTATGGACTAGCACTAAGGGTTTTTATCATGCATACAGAAACGACCTAAAGATTCTTACTTCTTACCATCATCCCATGCCTAAACCCCCATTACTCATATGTAAATACAAGGCTCAAGAGATTAATTTGACGTACCTTATTTTTCGTGTTTGATGTCGATCCCTTTTCACACTTGGTCTTTCTTTGACTACAAATCTCCTCCCAATGTTGACCTGCATTCACAAAAGACAAACAAAGAACTCCACATGCATTTGATCTATGAACTAATGGGAAAATAAATTATTTTATTAACTACACAATGATACCTTACAATGATAAAGTCATCTACTGCTCCTCGATCCTGGTCCTGGGCTCTTCTTCCACTATCTTCCAACTGCTTTTCTCTATACTTCTCTTTACACAAAGATGGCTAAAGTTTGGGACAAAGGGAATGTTCAATCGGGTATAGTTTCTTTACTATGATTTTCCTCCTTTCAAATGGGACCCTTACCCCTTCTTTTATAGGCTAGAAGGAGCTAGGTATTTGGTCGAATGACCAGCCATGCATGGCTGAAAGGTTTAGTTAACTTGCCCAAAGCTATGTGTTCCATCAGCAACTTTCCTTTTTTCGTTCTTTTGTAAGTACACACGGGTTGTATTGGGGTAGCTAGTGTGTACACGCATACAGTAATGGAGCAAGGCGTGTGGGCCTTTATAAAGGGGGTTTTTTAAGAAGAATTGTTCAGTAGTGTTTTGGCAAAGAAGGAATATGAGATGGTCTGATGCCAAGTAAGCATATTTGGTTAAAATTAGGGTTATAACAGATGCCGCCTAATGTGTGAGGTCAAAAGAGCATTTGATGGCCGAAATACATTATCAATCTTTACCAACGTTCCAAATAAGTGAGCTCAGGGACCAAAAATCGGGAGGTGCCATCTGCAAAATAACAATTGTCTCACCAAGGCGAGCATACCCATGCTCGGGATGAAATAAAATCATGGCTACCAATCAAATACACTATAGATCCATTTAATATAACTATGTAAAGTGTAGCCACGAGCAATACAAATCATATCTACATCTCAAAATCAAAAGATATACATGTATAGTATCCATCTTCTAAAAGTTGATAAGGCCTAATGGATAGAGATGAGGTCTTCAGAGCTCGAGCAACAACTTCAAAATCTTCAAAATGTGGGTAGGAGTGTAATATGAGTGTACAACTTCACTACCCAGAGGTCTTCGATGGCTCATCGATCATGGACTAGAGAATCTTGATGATCATACTGAAGGCTTCATTGATTTCGAACAAAGACTTGATTGGAATTTCGGGATGGTCGAGCATGAGGGCAAGAGACAAACTGCAGAGGGGCCAACTTAGGCTTGGTAAAAAATTCCCTTGGACAATAGCATGACAAATGATAAGACTCAGGTAGCGTGGAATTAACATAAGTTCATGAGGCAGGAGGCAACACAAACTCTCCATATGTTTGGAAGGATAACCAAATGGGGCAGGACACAACTCAAAGTAGTGGGAACAACTTCCTAAGGTCATATTAAATCCTAGGGCTTGATGGACTAATGAAAGGATGTGCTTTATCCGAGGGAGACTCATTGTGCTACCAATACAAAGAAAATACTTTTCCCTTCCTCTCTTTCGGGTATATTTGATTTTTTTGTCTTTTTCAATAATTTTGGAAAAAGAATAAAAGAATGCTACATTACAAAGGAGGAATGAGTGTCACAAACATATGAGTTCAAGGCACAAGGACAAGACTGATGTTCAAAGAAAGGACACTCGAAAAAAATCCCTCCTGGGACCAAAGGTGACAAGACGCAAAGGCAAAGTGCTATAGGGCTTGCGTATAAGGCATGTTTCAGATGGTTTGGTTGAGAGAAACATGGAGATGGCATTAGGCCAAAGACACAGGTATGCAAATGTGATTAATAAGACACACAATGGTAACATCCTTCGATGTAAGTTTAATGAGCCCAGAGAAGGTAAGCTCGACGATTTTTCATATTTAGAGAGTCTAAAAAAACGTAAAAGGAGGCTTCAATGGGGTAACTTTTTCGAAGGTAGTCTAGTCGGTTCGAAAAAGGGGTAAACTAGCACCGACAAGATGTCTATTCAAAACCATTTTAACGAGTGTGATAAAGACAAGATCACTCAGCTATTTTTTCATTTTTAAGGAGCCTAAAAAAATCTTAACTATGGACTCCATCAAGAATGTTCTTTTGGACCATTTTTACGAGTGTGAAAGAATAAGGTCACTCGACAATCTTTTCAATTTTAGGGAGTCTGAAAAGATCTTAACTATGGACTCTGTGGGGGCTCCTTTTTCGTAAATTTAGTCCCTCAGGCCCAAAAATGTGTTAAAATTATACCTGAGCATACTCTTCTAGGGATCTGAAGCCTCTAGAGTATACCTTTATTTGTACAGTTGACCGTCGGGACCGAAAAAGGGGTAAACTACCACCGGATAGATGTGACTTCAAATTTCATTTTAATGAGCATGAAAGGCCACAAGTTCTCTTGACAATCTTTTCATGTATAGAGGGTCTGAAAAGGGCTTAAAAGAAGACTTGTTATGTTTTGGGAGTCCCGAGGGTGAGGTCAAGAGAGATAAAGAGTCATGCAAATGAGGCTCAAACTCGTAATCAGGAAAAACTAAAAGGACTCATGAGCCTACAATCATTAGTGACATCATGAACACCATAATGCAACCAGGATCTACCTAGGGCATCCATGTTCTGGTAAGCTCTACCACCAAATCGCGACACTTCTAAAGTAGCAATGATGGTTCTGTGTCGCAACCTGGTGGGATCGATCCTATGGAAAAGGGATAAAGACAACGAGATACAAAAGTAGGGGTGGAAACCTAACTTATATGCTCAAGTTGACTATCTGAGATTTTTACCCACGGACTGTCAAAAGTGACCGAAAACTCCAAAAAATGTCCTGATACCTGAATGTAACTTTCCATAGAAACTATTGAATCACTCTAAATGGTTTTCAATTTAGAGAAAATGATAAGGGGGGCCGAAAAAGCAACAAAAAAGGGCCAAAAAGTCTATAAATAGAAGTTGGCAGCTCATTATCACCATTTTTTATTTGGAAATTGACTCTGGAGCAAAAAACCCCCTTTGGTAAAAGTGGTGATTCCAAGAGCTACAGTGGATGAAATGACCATCCATCTGGACCAAGTATAAACTACCTCTTTTTTCCTTTTAATTCTTTATATATGCATTTAATTTGGTTTTTGGGGGGGTGTTGACCTTTAAAAGGTCGGCCCTAGGTCCACGCGGTTTGTCTTATGACAGCCCACATGTACACTCACTTTGTCTGATGTCAGAGCACATGTACACACGACTGTCATCACAACAGCCCGCGTGGACCCTCCAATGAGTGCAAAAAAGTTTAAAAAGCAAGGCCTAATCCTCTAAAAAATTTCCCATGTGCAGGATGTATGTGCACTAGAGAGAACGAGAGCATGAAGATATTAGCGCACTAGTTGGGGAAGATTCTAATGTTGTGGCGGCGTTAATGCAATGTGGCTTACTCAAGTTTTTTCTGTGTCCTTTCATGAGAGCACAACCTAGGCTACTGAATGCCTTGGTTGAATAGTGGCACCCTGACGTAGAAGATTTTATGTTAGAGGGGCAGTCATTGGTGCCCACTACAGAGGATATATACTTTTTGACTGGCCTCTCCAGGAGAGGTGAACCAATCAATTTCTGGACATTTCCTTCTAGGCCTCACAATATATCGAAATTGATAAGAGTCTATTGTGAGGCGGGTACAGACCAATCGAGCTCGCAGGTGCCATTAAGCAAGATCACCAATTTATCACTGCAGGTGATTATGTTACTTATTGGGTGGATGATTGGTTATGTAGCTCTACATTAGACGTCCCATGCACAGATGAACTGTGCAGTCCAGTGCTTAAATGCACAAATATTTGACTGGAGCACCACACTGTTAGATTGTATGAAGAGGCAGCTAACAGATTGTCGGTTGCGGACGCAGAGGAACTTCGGGTTTAGGATGATTTTATGCTCTTGCTTCTTTGAAAGAGTTCCTAGTTTCATTCCTCAAGTGGTGGTACAAGGACATCAGGCCTCTCTTCCTTTGGTTTGCAGATGGGTAGCGATACTGCCACGACAGGGTGGTGGAAGGACCAATGAGTCCTTTGATGATGAATTTATTTCTTGGTTGTCACGACAGATCCCAGTCATAGAGGATTATCCTTATGATGGGATTGATTTCTCGAGAGATCCCGAGAGCCCTATACCTCCAGGTGAAGAGCGAGGGGAGATGGGTAAGTTTGCATCATTTTTTTCTTTTGTGAAACATATATAATTTTTATGTTGTTTTTATGTATATCATTTTTTTATACCAGAGTATTTGACAGATATGTGTCTATTGTGTGTAGATGTGGGATCAATGTGACCTGCAGATTATACGAGGAACATGCGTCATCCTCGTCTAGGGGTTGCACCTGCCGCCGTAGGGGGACCAATAGCAGCAGGAGATATTCCAGTCGGTGAGGCTGAGAGGGTTTTGAGATGAGTTGAGAGAAATTTTACCTCGCTCACTCGCACCATCCCCATGGTAGATATTGAGGATCTGCCACCATCTATGCAGCCTCATGTAGTGGGGGCACCACGGACGTGGGTTTGACTGTTCCAACATTTGGAAAATGTTGTTGATTATTACAACAGGGCCCACAGGCCCTAACCTTAGTTAGTCTAGACTTTTCATGTGATGAGAGCTCTACTTGTATATATTTTTTGAGGGCATAAGCCCCATGACTCATTACTGGTCATATTTTTTTAGGCGCTTGCGTCCACCTATGTACTCTGATGATTATGATATTATATATGGATTTGTATGTCTTTTTGTGTCTTATGGATCATATTTTCCTTTAAAAATGTATTTACATGTTTATGTGTATGTCTTTTTATATGTGTGCGAGATGCTAGTCTAAAATTTGATTAGCTAGAGTATCTGTAACTTGGTTTAATCTCCTAGGAACATGAAAATATGTAATATAATCAAAGCTTTGTTCTAAGAGACGTACCCTAAGGAATCGTCGGTGTAAAGTTGGATCATGAACACGGTAGACTCTATTTAACTGAGACACAACCAGTTGAGCATCTAAATAGACCCGGAGATGAGAGATACCAAATGACAGGGCGTCACGAAGAAACTCAATAACTGCACTGTACTCGGTGACATTGTTTGTGGTGTCACCTAAACATATACCTCCTGAAGATAATAACTGGCCCTGAGGTGTAAAAATTACCCAAGCTGTGGAGGCAAGCCTCCAAGTGTGTCGGCTAGCACCGTCTGCGTACCCAATGAACACCTTTGATTCACTTGACATCTGCCACAATGACAAAAGATAACATTGAAAAAAGTTCGTAATACTAAAAGAAACTAGAAAGTAATAGTACAAAGACTATACATATGTTACAAAAAGTTACCCAAGGTGACCTACCTATGAGTAATACTTCTTGAGGTAAAGCCCATTTCCAGGCTTCGCCAAAGCATTTCCCTCAAAGTCAACCAGATGATAAGAGCCCTTTTTTAGAACCTCTTTTATGATGAAAGGTCTAAACCACATGGGTTTGAATTTGCCTACCCCCAGGGGGTCCTTATCTTGGTCATAGACCAGTACAAGGTCGCCTTCAAAGAAAATCCGAGGATGAACGGACTGATCATACTGACACTTGACTTTTTGTTTGTGAACCTCATTGGTCAGGGCCGCATCACGACACTGCTCATTGAGCCGCTCAAGGTATAATAACTGTTATTCAAGTGAAGAAGTATCTAGCAGTAACTGTATTGCCAATTTTAGGGATGAAATCTAACATTCTATAGGCAAGACTGCTTCCATCCCTTAAACGAGTTGAAAATATGAGAAACTGGTTGCAGTCCTAACAGACGTTCGGTAAGCCCATAATGTCGAGTATAACATCAAATGCCAATTTGACTTGGTCGAGTTGATCGTTCACTGTAGGATGGTCTTCAAAGATTTATTTATAGCTTCCACCTGACCATTTGCTTGGGGGTAGTAGGGTGACGAATGTTCTTGCTGCAATCCAAGCTTTGATGTTAATTCGGTCATCATTTGGTTCTAAAAGTTATTGCCATGGTTAGTGACAATATCTCTCGGGATGTCGAACCTTGCAATTATTTGGTTGAACAAAAAGAGAGATGCAGTCTCTCCATAATCTTTAAACGTTGTCATAGCTTTGACCCACTTCGTAAAGTAGTCTACAACTACAATGATATAACGGTGCCTCCTTGTTGAAGGAGGGTTGCATGTAGTGTAATCAATTACCCACTTGGTGAAGGGACCAACTGTGATGACAAGAAACATGGGAGTGGGATGTGCCCTCATCTTCTGAGAGAATATCTGACATGAGTGGCACTTCTTGACCGATTCGATACAATCTTTGATTATTGTCGGCCAGAATTAACCATCTCGTAAAATCTTTTAGGTTGTTGCCAACCCAGAAAAATGACTGCCACATGCTCTAGTATGGCAATAATTAAGCATGAGTTATGTTTCTTCATGAGTGAGGCATCGACAAAGAACACAATCTACACCTCGATGATAGAGAGTGTCCTCGAGGATGAGTTAATTCTTGGCCTAATGACGTATACGGCGATGTTCATCACGAGAAGTAGAGGCGGGGCACTTCAAAGTCTAGAGATAGACTAGAATATCTCCATGCCAGGGGTCCGAAGATGCTATCAAAAACATATCTCCTCGAATAGGCGATTCTTCGGGCACAACATCCCTTGACTTTACCAGAAGTTCCGAAATAAGTTATGCGAAGACCAGTGACTTTTTGAATTTCGCCGAAATGAAATCCAAGTCAAATTCCTGGAGGATGACTATCCATCTATTGATATTTCCGCCTATTACCCGTCATGTCAACATGTATTGAAATGGATTCACAACGGCAATGACGGTGGTCTTGCAAAACAAAACATAATGACGGAACCGTTGAACAACATGGACTGTTGCCAATGCAAGTTTTTTGATATGAGAATAATTGAGTTTTGGTCTGACGAGGCCTCGACTCAAGTAATCGATCACATATTCTGAGAGACAATCATTTTCCTGAACTAAGACCATGTCAATGGTTGACTCTACTGCAGCCAAGTATAATAAGAAATCTTTGCTATAGTTGGATGGCCGAAGTAGAGGGGCAGTTGTGAGGGCATGTTTCAACGCTTCGAAGGAGCTTTGAGTGGCATTGTCCCAATGAAAAGGAATGTCTTTCTTTGGTAAGCGCATAAAGCCCTTAGTGATCTCGGCATAGTTGGCAATGAAACGCCTCAAAAAGTTTGCCTTGTCCTGTAGACTCTAAAGTTGAAGGATTGTGCATGGGGGAGGCAACTAAACTATTGCCTCAACCTTCAGAGGATCGACCATGATCCCTATTGTTTACACTATGAAACCTAACAAACATCCTGATGTTACGCAAAAGCTGCATTTGTTTGGATTCAAGCGAATCCGGAAGTAGCGACATTGCTCAAAGATAAGTCGGAGGTGTGTGGGATGATCTGTTCTCTTGCGAGATCAATATGCTAAATCATCTAAATAGGCCTCGATTATATGCTTGAGATCATGGAAAGCAAAATACATGGCCCGTTGGAAGGTAGCTCCATCATTTTTTAGATCAAAAGGCATCTTACGATAGGCAAATGTACCCCATGGATTTAGTTTTGTGTTGGTCTTCGGGCTTGAATTGTATTTGATTATATCCCGAAAAACCATCCATGAAAGAAAAGGCCTCGTAGCCTGCAGATTCATCAATTATCTGGTTAATGAATGGTGTGGGAAAATTATCTTTTGGACATGCCTTGTTCAAATCATGAAAGTCTGTACATACGCGAATCGTGCCCTATTTTTTGTTGACCACCATAGGATTTGACACCCATTGGGTAAAATGGATAGGATAGATAAAACTGGCTTTAAGAAGTTTCTCGACTTCAACCTTAATGGTTGCTTCTTTCCTAGGATTAACTGGACGAAGCTTCTGTCGAACTGTCTTGGCATCTAGATAAGTTGTGATTTCATGTTCGACTATTTTTGGATCAATGCCTGGCATTTCCTCATAATACCAAGCAAAAAAATCGCATAATTATTTAAATAAGTCTATGTAGATTTGAATCTCTTCGGGGGAACAGTCAGCTCCGACAAAAACATTCTCCATGATGCCAGGGGTTCTGGAGATATTAATCGGTATAGTTTTAGTGATAGTTTCCATATTACCCTCAGCATAAACCTCATGTGTAACCAAGGTATTTATAGGACAAGACCTATCTCCATTCATAGTCAAGGTGAATTCCCCTACTTCAATTTTTCTTAACTATGGGAGGAAGTATGATCTGTGATGGATATCGTCCCAGGGTTTGTCCGGACTAGTAATTGCTTCAATGATTTATTTGTCTGAGGGAAATACTAAGTCTAATGAATCGGTACCATCGAGGGAACCTTGAGCCCAAATAGGCTCTGGGATCGGATCTAACTCTTGTGCAGGAGTCATATCTGTTTCGGTTGAAGCTTACTGGACTAAAAAGTACGTTGCCTCTACCACAGACAAGGGCATGGACATACCATTGTGCCCTGTCCCTTCCATCATGTCCTATGGGGAAGGAAGAATCCACGGATCGTTGAAGTAAGTCGTGCAAAATGACGAAACTTGGAAAATCTCAACCTTATGGTGGTCTGATATGAACTTGACATCACCTTGAGGGGGCTGGTAATCGAAGGTACCCATCAAAGATGGGCACAAACCAACCCCTACGTTGACGACGCCTGGTTGGGGATTATCAATCATCAGGACCACAGATGCCCCCATTGAAGGGTCAGGTCTAGAGAAGGACAATTGATCAATGGTCACAATATAGCCCTTGTGTGGAAACAATAAGACCCAGAAAACTGTAGCAACCACTGCTTGCATGGAATAAGTCCAACTCCTACCTAACAAGATATTGTAGTCGAGGGATGCATCGACTACTTCTACCTCAACGCACACGGTCTTCCCTCCTAACTGTACAGGGAAAGAGGGTATGATTCCATGTGGTTGGAACGAATGACCGTCGAAAGCGGTAAGAAGAGTAGGTGACAGAGACAAAACAGCTTGGCCAATGGCCTTCCAACACGCTAATGACATGACGCATGTCGAGGCACCCTCATCAACCACTGTGTGAAAAATGTTCCGCGTAAAGGTTTTCGTGGGGTAAGCCACTACTATTTGAAATGCTACGTGGTAAGGGACACGAGGTTTCAAGTCGATTGTATCTAGCATGATTGTACCCGTATTACAAGTCTCGATGGATCCTAAAGCTGCTAACAAAGATTTCCTCTAGGAAGGGAAGCTCTGGAGGACCTCCAAAGCGGACATTGCACAAGGGGTTTGAGATAAATTCTCCACCACAGAATAGTTATGCGAAGCCCTTTCGTTTGGGTTGTGAGAAGCTTTCTTGAATGCACCTTTTGGGATGCATGTCATTGTTTCGCCAAAAGTCTTCTCGATCTGGAGAGGAAGAGATGTCATTTCATCTTCTTTTCCTTTCTCAGAGGTGCTTGGCTTACTATAGTCATGTGCTCTAGTCGATATAAAATCATCACCTTTCATCATATACACATTCATGGATACAAGGTTGTTTGAAGATGAAGAGGGTCCTTGAATTCCCCCTTCCACGCTTATAGAGGATTGGGTTAGGTTTTTCCCATGTTGGAATGGATTCATGAACACAGCAGGTTGTTGTTGTGTTAGAAACTTTTGGGCCTCTGCAAGCTAAGTGCACTAGTGGGTCGAGTGGTCCTCTGCGCACAGGTTACAGGGATACTTTACCTTCCATTTTTCAATGTTTCCCCCGCCAACATTATTAGTGGGTTTCTTATCCCCCTTACCCTTCTTACGTTGTTTTTTATTTCCATCAGGCTATTGGGTGGCTTTTGGATTGCTCGATTACACACTGTGTACATATGAAATTTGGGTAGGGGGAGAAACCAAAATAGTAGTTTGGTTGGCCGCTGTATGTTGTATAGGCAATTGCTACATTTGTTTTGTTAGTTGTTCAGTGGGCTTGTTTTTTGTTGAACCTACAATACCATCGGCATGTGATCCATCTCTTTGTCTAGTTTTATCAAGTATGGATCGTGGTGCATCGAAAAAAACCTTGTACAATAAAATAGACTGAGAATAAATTAGCTCAAGCTATTGAGCTCTCATGATGGCATATTCTTCGGAAAACACTCCCGACGTTGCGATGTCTTTGGATAGTTGTGGGACCAATGACTTAAGGAACCACTCAAGAAGGAATGCTGGTGTCACTGGTACCTTAATTAAACTCTTCCGGGGTCTCCACTCTCATATGTGGTTAGAGATATGGTATGCTTTTGTCTATTCAAAATTGGCCAACAATTTTGTGTCGGTGTCATATCTCACAGGTAATTGGAAATGGTTTAGGAATGCCATTTCCAATTCGCCGAAAAAAGAATATCTCGAGCGGTCGAGCTCGATGTACCATTTTGTGGCACTCCCGATGAGAGTGCATTGAAACAATCATAATTGTACAAAGTCATCTTTCAACGAATTAGATGAGCACCAAAGATGGAAGGTGGTCACATGATCCCCGAGATATTTGTTAGGCTTGGCCTCAAACTTTGGTATGTCTGAAGGAAATTTCATCAGCATAGGAAGCCAACGTGGATCATGACAGATGGGGTCATTCAACAATCTTGTCAAGTCTGGAAAATGTAAGGTTGCCAAGAAAGGTAGTTTTGGTTGTTGTTGATGATAACCATGGAAAAAGGGGCCTGGAGTTTGACTGGCACCAGGTTTCCAGGAAAAGTTGGGTTGCTGGTCGGGGTTCTGGTAAAAACCATGGCCATGACCAGTGTACGGATTTTGCATTTGAGGAGACATCATCGACTGAATCCTGAAATAGGATGTAGTGGTTGGGCGTGCATTACATTCAGAGGACTTTGGGAAGGGTTTCCCCATGCCAATCCTATGGGCATAGGCATAATACCTTGCTCGGGGTTCCATTGGTTGTGAAAAGAATTTCCCCAGATCACCATTCCTAACGAGGGAACTGATCCTTGCCAAGAATTCCAAGGTCCTGATGCGGAAGAAGTTCCTAGGTTTGCCCCCTGTGCAGGAATAGTACTCTACATAGCAATAGGTTGGCCATGACTGGGGTTTCCCCCAGTCGGGAAAGCAACTGACAAGAAATCATTTTTAACAAATGCACCAAAGAAATAAAATGGTGTCGACCCTACTGGCACATTATGAGAACGGGATCCTTGACTCCCTACTCCAATTGAACTATGGTGTGTGTTTGGCCTGGCGGATTGTTGGTAGGTACTGCCGAGTGAAGGGGACAAAGGAGGTATATGACCTCCCTCATAAGGGAAAGTGTTAAAAGGAGCTGAAGTGCCCCCCATGGGTCCTTGCAGAGGAGTGTTAGATCTCCCTTCCCCCAGACCAAAAGTCTGCAAAGTGGAGTAGG